>JAXDDX010000043.1:1357500-1425000 GCA_034670405.1 Hoplostethus atlanticus | reverse complement strand
GCAGAAGAAGGCGCTGATCCGCGCCAACGGCTTGAAGATCGAAGCCATGACCCAGGTGATGCAGGCGGTGCCCACCGACCTCACCATCTCCTCGGCCATCCAGAACATTCACTCGGCCGCCTCCAAGGGCCTTCCGCTGAGCCACCACCCCGGCCACCACGCCAGCCACCACCACCACCACCACCACCATCACCACGCCACCGCCCTGCCCCCCACAGACTACGACCGCAGCCCCTTCGTCACCTCGCCAGTCAGCATGGCCATGCCGCCGCACGCCGGCAGCCTGCAGGGCTACCAGGCGGCCTACGGACACTTCCAGGGCACGCGCACCATCAAGTCCGAGTACCCGGACCCGTACACCAGCTCGCCCGAGTCCATCATGGGCTACCCCTACATGGACGCCTACCAGTCAAGCTCGCCGCCCAGCTTCCCTCACCTGATCGTGGAGCTGCTCAAGTGCGAGCCGGACGAGCCGCAGGTTCAGGCCAAGATCCTGGCCTACCTGCAGCAGGAGCAGGCCAGCCGGGGCAAACACGAGAAGCTCAACACCTTCGGCCTCATGTGCAAGATGGCCGACCAGACGCTCTTCTCCATCGTGGAGTGGGCACGCAGCAGCGTCTTCTTCCGCGAACTGAAGGTACGTGATGAGAGCAACACACATACACAAAATACACACAGTACACACAATACACACTATACACACAGTACACAGAGTACATACACACGCAGAGACATGCACTACACTCAGAAAGGGAAGTCGATTTATGAGGCTTTTTGATGTTTAATCTGTTTTTAGTGATTTGTGTTTCGCTGTTTGCTGAGTGTTTCATGTTTGAAGTCATTTGCGCTGCGTGAGGCGCTGGTAGTTGATACATTAATAATTTGTTATAGAAACTATTAGACAATCTAAAATATTCAAAACTCTTTAAATTATTTAAACTTACATATTTAAACTCGGTTTTCTGTTTCTCAAACGTCCTGATGTTCAATGTGTTTGGTTTCCTTTTTAAAATATGGTCGGTACTCGTGTATGTTTTTGTTTCTGCGATCTTTTAATAATTCATCCTGCATTTTGTGTGAAATCTTCCAGCACATTGTCGGTATCCATAACGGACAGTTTACTTCAGTTCAGCTGATGAACTTCACATCATCTCCCTTTCAATGCTTCAACAGGCCTTTTAATCTTCCTCTGTCGTGTGCTGGCTCGACGCTAATGCAGTGTGTACAGGGGCAGGCTGGGAAGGGCCGTGTGTGTGTGTGTGTGTGTGTGTGTGTGTGTGTGTGGCCGTCTATCTCACCGCCTGATCAAAATTCAGCAGCCGAGCATCTTTACCCTGCGTGTGACATATTTGCGGCTATGGGTTGTGAAAACTTTGAGTTGGAGCTTCAGGCACTTTTCATACATACTAACTAGTCGGAGGGTTTCATGTGGACTGAATATCGTCTCCCCTTGGGGCGGCTGTGGCTCAGGAGGTAGAGCGGGTCGTCCTCTAATCAGATCAGCGGTTCGATCCCCGGCTCCTCCAGTCCACATGTCAAAGTGTCCTTGGGCAAGACACTGAACCCTAAATTGCTCCCGATGGTCAGGCCAGCACCTTGCATGGTAGCTCGCTGCCATTGGTGTATGTGAGTGTGAATGGGTGAATGAGAGGCATATACTGTAAAGCGCTTTGGATAAAAGCGCTATATAAATGCAGCCATTTACCATTTGAAACATTCCTCAGCTCTAAGCTGTGTGAAGATATGGAAATGTGAGTATGAGATATTGACTGTTAGCATATTGCAATGGTCAAAGACGATCTGAGGAGCTGACCAGTTCAGAGAGAGGAGGAGTCACAACAATAGATTAGACCGGATAGACATGCTTTTCTATTTCTATTGTGTATATTTAAGCTGCCTTTTCTCCCAAACAAAAATTTGGTTGACAGCACACAACATTGTTTATCCAAACCAATGGCAGCCGTCCGCCAACGCCTCGTTGTAAAGCTGTGATAATTCCTCCTCTTCCTCCTCGGAGAGCCGGGGGAGAGTTTCCAGTGTGTTATTTGTTCTGAATGGAGGTTAATGTCGGGGGCAACATGAAAGGCGTTTGATGAGTCTGTGATTCACCTGTTTTCCTTCCTGTTGTCGGTTTGGGCGCCGCATCGCCAAAGGCTCAACTGCACATTCATGCGCCCGGCCCGCTGCAGCAGTGCCTCCCAATTCTTTTAATTTAATTCATTTTGGAGTGGGCAGAAATAATAAATGAAATATTCAACGCGGGCCAATTAAGGCTCAGACGAGAACACTTGAAAAACACATGTTGACATTTAGCTCGCGCCGCGTCCCCGCTGTTGACATTTTCGAGATCTGCAGTGCATTCATTTGGGCCACGCAGCCCTGCAGCGCGTTCACACTCAGAGAGCGCCGCAGGGCGTGGCCGCTATAATGTGTGTTTTGCCCATTAGCTCTGAATGATCATTCCTGCTCCTCTGCGAAGCCTCGTCCTAATTCAATTATCCAGGCCCACTTGTGTGTGTCACTCCCCTCTCCTGGCTGAATGAAGTGTCATTATGTGGGCCTAATGACTACCCATACTGCCCGGCGTAATAGTAATTGAGCTGGGCGGCTGTTACAAAGGTGGAATGACCCGGGCTAAATGTGGGTGAGACCAATTCCTGCACCCCCCACCTCCCCTGCTCCTGTTGCAGAGCCCTGGTTGGAGTGGAGTTGGGGTGGGGGGTGGGCTGTACCACAGCGCTCTGTCGGGGGTGTATTTCACTAAAGTGACCGAGGTAATTGAGGTTACCCCCTCTGCCACCCCTTCCCCCATTTTTAAAGAGCCATCTAAAGCACAAGGGGGATTGAAAAATGATGCGCTAGCCCACAGACCCCCCCCCCCCCCCCCCCTTGTTTCTAATTAGTAACTACTGGGTCGGCTATTGTTGAGCTGAAAGCTCAGGGAGGGGAAAAAGGCCTGTGTAAGCCCTGAGCCGGACAAATTGGTGGGCTGCTCATGTCAAACTGAGTTTTACTGGCAATGCACTTGGTGATATTTTTTGGTTTCCAATGATCCAATGACTTGATCTCTTGAGGTCTGGAGGTAGATCATCTGTCCTGGTTTGGTTTGTTTATCAATCATAACTGGAGAATGTGTTCAGCTGCAAATCACATAGAAAGACCCAGTCTAATATGCAAACTTGGTGTGTGTGTGTGTGTGTGTGTGTGTGTGTGTGTGTGTGTGTGTGTGTGTGTGTGTGTGTGTGTGTGCATGCTTGTGGTCTTGTACTGCTCAGTGGCACTAACTCTGCCAAGGTGAGGGATCTGTTTTAGTTAAAAGGATCCACTAAATGACGTGTTATGTTGTGTAAACCTGCATCAGATCGCCTCTCTCTTTTTTAAAATTATTTTAAAACCCATGACCTTTGACCTCTCCAGCTAATATAGAGAGGATTATTATTATAGCTAATATAGACGAGAAAGCGAGGTCGAGCTCGGGACGAGAAAGACAGGAAACACGCTAGAATAAAAGGCCAGTCAGACGCTGTAGGAAGCTATAAATACACTTCGATCTCTCTCTCGCTCTCTCACACACACACACACACACACACACTCACACACACTCACACACACACACACACACACACACACACACACATTAAGACAGACCACTCACACATAACGCACAGCCCCTCTCACTATTATTAGCTCTGTAAGAACAAAAGAATTTCTCTCCGGTAATAGAGCCGGGCTGGGAGGGTGTGTGAGGCGTCTGCCAAAAAAAGTGCTCAAAGATTTAGTTTCCATAAGTTGGCCGCGGTCACAGGACTCATAAATATTTAGCCATTAGGAGGACTCGCTGAAGAGCTCGCCATTGTTTTCCAATGGAGCTCTCTCTCTCTCTCTCTCTCTCTCTCTCTCTCTCTCTCTCTCCCTCTTTCTCGGAACGAGTCGTGACGTGACAGCCGTTTATTTCTAACACCTTGGACCGGAGCGGGACGAGGGGTTGGGGTGGGCTCTTCCAGCCGACCTACCTCAGTTTTGATTGGTTTAACACGCCGCCAATTAAAGAGAGTCAAGTCTGGTGCACTGGTTTTGAAATTAGGGACACGGAGGCACGGTGAGGGAAAGATTTGGTAAGGGTTAGGTCATGATCACTGGTGGTTGTCTTATAGAAGTTAAAGCCAGTTGAAGAAAGATGTGTGTGTGTGTGTGTGTGTGTGTGTGTGTGTGTGTGTGTGTCCACTCATATCTATATATCTGTCTAGGTATATCTGCACTTGCATGTGTGCACATATGCATCCCCCCATGTTTGTTTGACTCTGCTCTCACCCGCATATGAGTGCACATGTGTGTGTGTGAGTGTGTGTCCCAGTACTCCAACATATTGCAGCTGTCATGAGAAAAAATACATACTTGGTGGGTTGTTTTCTTATTTTAATTGCAAGATTGCATGATCATGTACGTGTAGAAGGAGTTTCATGGCCCTTTGGCTATAGATACGTGGTTTTTATCTGACAAAAACAAAGCAATATCAGTGAGTATGTTTATGACAGTGTGTTTTATAGTGTGAGTGTATATGGTTTTGTGTTTCAGTATATGAGTGTTTATGAGTGTGTATTTTTTAGTATGTGTGTATATGAGTGTGTATTTTCATGTGTACAAGTGTGTATTTTTGAGTATGACAGTATACAAGTGTGAGTTTTATCCCAGTGTATGAATGCATGTGAGCGTGTACTTCTGAGTGTGTATCCCAGTGTGTATGCCAGTTTGTGAGTGCATGTGAATGTGTACTCCTCTATTATAAGAGTGTGTATGAGTGTGTATCCCAGTGTGTATGAGTGTGTATTGTGTGTTTCAGTGTTCCGCTCACGGGGGGGAAACACATGTGTCTGTCTCTCAGTGAGGCTGGCTTGGCGCTGGGCGGGTTCTCACCACCCCCCTGTCCTGGTGTGAACTCCTCCGCCCGTCACAGTCAAAGGAAAAAAATCACTTTAACACTGTTAAAAAAATCATCTATCGGTGATGTTGCATTTATGGATCGGTTTTGTTGTTCGGTGGTGTATTTTCCGTTCTCCCCGGCCCGGGTTGTCGAAAGGCATTCTGGGAAGCGTAGGAAATCAATAAATGAAGTAGAAGTAGATGAGGCAGGTTGAGGGAAACACTTCATCACAGAATAACTCCTGGAAGGCTTTGAACACCACAGATTGATCTGACGGTGAATCTGAGGGTGGAATTTCCCTTTAATTTACAACAAACATTTTACAGCAGATTTTTTAAAGTTGATGTTAAGGTATTTCTCCTGCCTCTGACCTCACCTCTTTATTTTGTCCAATCTACCAAAGAAAATAATGTTTTTGTGACTGAAGCCTGACCAGAGGGCGTCAAAATACATAGAAATCTGCCTTTTTACCAACTTACTATGAGTCATCTGCTCTCATACAGTTAGAAATCGTCACACACACACACACACACACACACACACACCGACATCACTGACAAGCACTTCAGGCTGTTAGCTCACATGAAGGAAATGCAAAACAAAGACTTTTTTTTTTCTCAGTCCAGCCGCCGGCCAGGCAGCAGCAGGTCACCGTCCACATCGGATCATCCAGGATTCATAACTGTTGATTTTTAGTGACAATTATTTGAAGTTGACGAGTGTCTGGTGGAAACACGGCATCATGTTGGTTTGTACGTTAGAGTTAAATTAACACCGAACACCGAGATGGAAACAGAAACTAATTGATTTTCCAGGTTAGAGAATTATGTGTTGAATTACAAGGCGAGGCGTTTCATTACCTTCTGGTCATCAGGAATCCAGGGTGGTCATTTGGCTGGCTTTGTTGAAGTTGAAGTTAAGGGACTTAACACTGAGAGACTAGAAAGTTAACACTGAGAGACTAGAAAGTTAACAGAGAGACTAGTAAGTTAACACTGAGAGACTAGTAAGTTAACAGAGAGACTAGTAAGTTAACACTGAGAGACTAGTAAGTTAACAGAGAGACTAGAAAGTTAACACTGAGAGACTAGAAAGTGAACACTGAGAGACTAGTAAGTTAACAGAGAGACTAGTAAGTTAACACTGAGACACTAGTAAGTTAACAGAGAGACTAGTAAGTTAACACTGAGAGACTAGTAATCTTTTTAGGAGCTGCTTTGGAAAACCCCACAGTAGATGAGACCATTTACCTGTCCGACTCCTCTGGAAGGACGAAGAGAGACTAAGAGTTTTGCTCCAAAGCAACATGTTGCTGCTGCTGGGTGAAAACCTTGTATCTCCAAAGTGTCAAATCTTTAAGGAACAAAGAAAAAAGCTCGACCACCGTGCAGTTTAGAGTTTCTCCCGTGGGGTTTGACTTTGTTTCATGAGACCAAGCACTGAAGTGAAAACACGAAAATCACCAAAATTGGAGTTGCATGATTTTCACATGACAACAGCGACATCTGTATTTGACATTTTTACTGACAATTGGAAATTGAATGACAAACTTGAGGACAAGAATTTTTATTTTTTAAATTGTATTCATAGTGTTTTTACTTCTGTTTGTGCAGACGTGGACATAAGGGTGTGTGTGTGTGTGTGTGTGTGTGTGTCAGGGTGAGTCATAGCAGGTCCAGTGCTACCCTCTCCTCCTCTATTGTTCCAGAGCTGGGATGGCTGCCCTGACTCCTTTCCTCCAGCTCCCACCACAAACACAATGGGAGGGAGAATTTAGCCTGGCGATCGGGACTATTGATGATTCATATGTTTATATCCCACCTTCCTAGCTGGACTCCCTTTTCACCTCACCGCGACCCCCAATACACGCCCCCCCCCCTTTCCTCTCTACACCCTTAAAAAAAGGATGTGTGTCTGCTTTTGGGATGAAATGCACCTTTGTGTTCCTTGTCAACACAACGTACAGGGGTTGACAAAATAACGGAAACACCACATGAAAAAGGACTTTGAAGTAACTAAATTGCAGTTTGTTGAGTCCAATGCATTCCAGGAGTGCATTCCATTCACTTTTTCGGCGTACTTTCCCTCAGCCTGCCCCGTCTACTTCTATTTCAGTTAGTGATTTCCTACGTTTCCCAGAATGCCTTTCGACAACCCCCACAGAACAGGTGTGAACTCGTTGCTTTCAATCAAAGTTGGCTGCAGAGGCGTATAGCTAGCTCGGAAGCTAGTTTGTGAACTCAATGATAACAGCCACGCCTCTAACCTGTCTTGTGGCTGCATTGCATTCTGGTCTATCTTGGCTACTGCATTGGATGTGACGTTTGGCCAGTTATCCACAGAGATACGAAAAACACACCACCAAACATCGAAATGGGTCCCAAAATGCGAAGTACATGACCAACAGCTGCTTCATAACATTGTTAAAATGTTATAAAGAGGTTTAACAATCACACAAGGCAACTAACAGAGGATCAAAGAGGCCAAATAGTCACCAAAAACTGAAAGAATTATTTCATATGGCAAAGGGAACCGTCTGGAAGATCATGACATCATATCACACTTGGATCAACACCAAAACACTTGGATGCAAAGTCTCAACAAAAACTGCACAGCTCGGGACTTGACAACAATCCAAGGAAGCTGATCCAGAGGCTGGTCCTACTCGGTGTTCATGAGGTTGTTAGGTGTTTCCGTTATTTTGTCTCAACCCCCTATAACAACAGCAGCGAGGCCACTGCGTGTGTCATTCCAGGCTGGATGTTACCACGGCAACTACATGTTGAAGAGCGTATTATTGTGTAGAAACCATCTCGAGTGGCGCGCCGTGTAACTTTATACGTATATTTAGTCCGTCCAGCTGATAAAAGGGGAGCAGGGAGGAAAATACCTGTGACGGTCTGACATGTGGCATCGCTGTTCATTTCTGCCCCTTCACGGCCGTCCTGGGACGGGTTTTTTGGGGGGGAGCCAGGCGGGTTTTTTTGCCCTCTCTCTTTTTCTTCTTCTCTCTCTGCATGTAGAGGGAATGACAAAAGCAGAGCCGAGGGCCATTAAGTTGAGGAGGAACTGTATTAGAAGTCCTGTTCCCCAGGAAAGCTCCCAGCTGAGATGGGACGGCCATATTGGATAAACAGATGGAGGGGAGAGGACAGGAGGAGAGAGGTGAAACAGAAAGGAGAGGAGACGAGAGAAGAGGGGAGAGGGAGGATGAGAGAGAGGAACGGGGGGGGGGGGGGGGGGGGGGGTAAAGGAGAGGCAAGAAAAGAAAAAAGACGGGAATGCAGAAGAGGAAGAGGGGGAGAGTGGAAGAATGAGAGGGGAGGAGAGGAATGAAGAGGAGAGAGGAAGGTGAGAGAGGTAAGGAAAGGAAAGGAGGGGGAAGTGAAGAGGGAGAGGAACGGAGAGGAAAAGAAGAGAGGTTAAAGAGAGTTGAGAGGAAAGGGAAGGGAGAACAGGACAGAGGAGGAGATGAGGAAGAGGAGAGTTACTTCAGGCTGGTCACATCGGCAGCCTCAGGGATCGAGCCTGTGACCTTCATGAAACATTTTAAACAAGATACGATGACAAAGTTCCAAACTTATTGAATTCAGATGTAGTAAAACAACCAGTCATGTTGGATTTCAATAAAACCACCTAACTGCTTTTATTTTATTGTGCTATACCAGACAGTTCTTAATGGACGTTGTCATAGTTACGTTTCTGTTCATTCAACATATATTTTTATTAAGGACACATATTGACAATTTACAGTATTTGATGAAAGTCAAAATAAAGGAGTTTATACTGTTTAATACTATACTACTATAATATTAACTCAGTTGAATTACAGAAAATACATTTTTTTTCTCATGCGCACACATTCGACTTGGTCACACACACACACACACACACATGAATTGTCCCCCCCACCCCACCCCCCCGGGCCAGAGCGGAGGGGGTCTCCTTCCACCATCCTACCCCCCCTTCCAGCCATTTCCCACCTCACCTCTTTCCCCACGACCTTTCCAGGAACAGTTCAAGTCGAGGGGGAGGGATGGGTGCGTGGGGGGTGGGGGGGGGGGGCGGTCGCCCTGCCCAGGTGATTGCACTTCTTCTCATAACTGGGTGGGAATTAATAAGCCGTTTTAGGCGTGATCTGTTAACCTTGGAGGTGGTATATCTATAACACACACAGGGCTTCGCGCGGCCACGTCCCTGCTGTCACAGAGGTCACAGAGGTCACCGGGTGCCGCGCCCCCTCCCCCACCCCCGCCCCCCCCCACCCATTCCCACCCATATCTGACAAACTGCGACCGCAATGGGGCTGGCGTCCGCCTGTAGTTGGCAGAGATTTGTAACTGTGTCCCTGGTCCATTGCATTTGAATTATTCTGCAGGCTGTGCTGCAATCCGCCCCCACCTGCATCACCCCCCTCCACGGCATGCTTGCTTTACATTAGCTGGGAAGAAAGGAGGTGTAGAGAGAAAGAGAGAGAGAGAGAGGGACGAAGGAAAAGACATGGAGGGGGACAGGGAGTTTAAATGAGTTACAGAGAGAGAGGGAAGGAAACTGTTGGCAGGATGGGAAAAAAGTCAGAGAGAGACGAGATAGAAAATGAGAGGGAGCGAAAGAAAGACAGAGAGGATGAGAGATAGCAACGAAGAAGGAGAGAGAGAGACTTGGTGACTGTGAGAAAAAGAGAGAGAGTCGGAGAGGAAAAGATGGAGTGAGAGAAAGACAGAGAGAGATAACAAGCAAGATGGAGAGGGAGAAGTCCTTGTGACAATGAGAAAGAGAGATAGAAAATAAGAGAGGGAGACGGTGAAGGACAGCACGAGGAAGATAGACTGAGAGACAGAAAGAGGAAGAGGATGGAGGAGAAGGGGGGGGCGGGGTTAAAGGAGAAGATGAACAAGGGGCTGCGAAAGGCGACGACCAAGGGCAAGGAGGAGGCTGGAGGAGGAAGGAGGGGGGGGGGGGCATGGTGAAGGACGGGAGGAGGGGGGAGCGGGGGGAGGGAGGGAGGAGAGAGGACCGGTGGTGGCGGTGGGGGGGGAACAGGTGGAAGGTTAATGGGCCTGGAGCCGATCCACCAGATGCTCATGGGCTTGATATATGGGCCCGGGGCCCGGCCGGGGCGGAGGCTTTCAAAGATATATTATTTCATTTGAGGAGCAGCAGCATTCTGGTCGACCCCCCCCCCCCCCCTCCCCCCCATCACTCCACCACCTCCCCACAACCCTGCATTTGTCCACTGATAGATGATACCCCCCCCAACACACACACACACACACACACATGCACAAACACGTACAGTATACCCCCCCCCCCCTCCTTGAAGTTATGCAGCCACAATTGGAGGTGGCGTTTTTTTTGTTGTAGTTGGGAAAAAGAGAGAGAGAGAGAGAGAGAGAGAGAGAGAGAGAGAGAGAGAGTATTTTTGTTTGGTTTCTCTCTGTCTCTCTCTCAATCTCAATCCTCCCTCGCTCACTCTTCCTCTTCCTCTTTCCTCCTCTCTTTCTTCTTCCTGGTTCTTTCATTCTCCCTTACTCTCTCTTGACCATTCTCCTGATCATTCACTCTCTCTCTCTCTCTCTCTCTCTCTCTCTCTCCCTCCCTCCCTCCCTCCCTCTGTCTGTCTGTCTGTCTCCCAGGCTGCAGGCCGGTCTTCTGGCAGCCTCTGTTCTTTTAAGTTTCTATTTTAGTGGTAACAATATCTGTTTGATCAGGAGCCTGGGTTGGAGCAGGAGTGTTGAGGGTGGGGGGTGTTGGGGGGTATTGGGGGGGTATTGGGGGGGGGGGGTCACAAAGGCCTCTTTTCATTCATAAATTATTGACCAGTGGGCAACATCTCTCTCTCCTTTTCATAAATACTGGAAAAAGGCCTCTGCAATACGTTTTTTTCCAATACTACCAATACAAAATGGTAAGGATCGATTTTTTGGACTTTCTGTTTTTAAGATACAGCATGTGGTTAGTCCAGAAAAAATAAGAACAGTAGTAACAAATTGGAAATAACAGAGGCTGTTCTGTATCTGGAAGGTCACAGGTTCGATCCCCACGCCTGAACGTGTCCACTCCTGTTGAAGTGCCCTGCAGCAAGGCACTACCTACTCTGTGGGCTTGCTGGTCCTTTCGCTCTGACCCCTCGGGTGAAATCTGTCCATGTTTATGTGTCTCGTGGGGATGCATGAAGAAACAATTATTCCTCTGTGTGTAATAAGGCAACTGAAGTGACTCGGTCCGAAATAGAAATTGCAGACATCTGTGTAGTAAGAGGCTCTTGCGATTTCTCGAAATTCATCCACTGGCAGCAGCCAAGGTTCGCATTTTCCAGTGGCATCTGCCATTTGACGATCGGCGAAGCGCTAATCTGAAAAAGAGCTAATTTCCCAGCGTCCCCCTCGGCCCCCGGGTGGCTGTAGACTACAGCTTTAAGACGCAGCCTCTCCAGAAAGCCGGAGTGGTCCCACAGGTCCGAGCCCGGGGGAACCGCAGGGGGCCGGAAGGAAGAGCAGGAAGGACTTGTTAAAAGGAAAGATTTAGGGTCGCCCGTCCCAGAGGAGTACGAGGAGACGGCGGGGGTTGGGAGGTTGCAGCATGCGCCAAGTCTGCTCATCCACTTGTTGCTTTGATGAGGGATAAAAGGCTGTCATGAGGTACAAGTTCACCGAGCTCCGGGCAGTGATAGACTCATCCGTCCTCAGCAGCATTTCCTCTTCCTTGGTACTTGGTACTTCTTCTTCCTCTCTTTTTTTCCCTCTCTTCGGCGTTTAGCTGACGTTCTTACCCAGAGTGAGTAGGGGGGTTTCAGTGTCTCAAACACCTCGACAGGACACATGGCTGTTGGATCAAGTCACTCTCTAACCGCCGGGCCTCCCCTCCCAGCTCTTTAGCAGAAGTATGAAGTCTCTCCATCTCGCCCTCATCTTCAAACCACTGCTGATAAAGTAGCAAAGAAAAGCCGAGATTGTCGTCGTCCCCCCCCCCCCCCCCCACCCCCCCCCCCCCCCCCTCCGTAGTTTTCCATTTTCAAGCAAGTTAACACGGCCTGATTCGCATTTGCGAGCACTTTGGGCGTTCGGCGGGGGAAAGAGCAGGCTGCGTTTAAGTCTTGTTTGAAGACGATCAGGGTAAAAGCCTTTTTTATTGGCAGGTCATGCCGCTTGTTAAGACGGCGATGCGGGCGGCTAGGCTGTGCTGTTAGCCTCAGCGCCCCGGACGGGAGGAAGGGGGGAGGAGAGAAAAGGGAAATGGGTAAACAGAGTGGATACAGGGAGTTGATTTAGCCGGCTGGGCCGCTAACAAATCAACGCAATGGTGTGCTAACACTTTACACACACCGCCAAGGTACAAAGCAAAGACAGAGTCCACACATTTCTCTCCTCCTCCTCCTCCTCCTCCTCCTCCTCCTCCTCTCTGCTGTGCTTATAGTTATGAGCAGGTGTTAAATCTACAGCTTATGCAGGAACCTTTTCCAAAGTGTCTCAATTTGAAAACCCTGCGAGCCAAGAAAGTGTCGCTCAGAGTTCACGGCGGCAAAGGGCAGAGTCCAAGCACTCCTTGTAAAAGTATTGTTATCTGCGGGCGGGTCAGGTGGCCGGGGGAGGCCGCATGCTGTCGGGAGAGCGGTAAATATACAGACAGGAGTGCTGGCACTTTGCTCCCAAATAGCTCCCGGCTATAGGGTTTCCTGGAGGTCAGAGGGGCCGAGGTGTGCCGACCCTCCACCCCTAAACTAAACTCACCACGCGGAGCTATGCCGACCTGTCAGCTCATTTATCTTCCCCTCGTGCGGCTGCCAGGATCTTGTCTTCGTTGCTCAGGATGTGTCGGAACACAAGTAGCTGCAAAAAGGACTTCCAGTTGGGTTTAGTTGTAAAGTGAGACATGCACCAAGAAGACTGACAACTCTTGTTCAAATGAAGTAGAACAAAACTCTGGTACTTTTTAGGAGGATAGTGGATCTCTTGATAGGCTGGATCCTCTCCGTCTTAGAGGTACTGCGTGATGACCTTCATCAGTACCTCTATACTGATTGAGGAACTTCAGGTACATTTCGTAACTGAGCGCTTCGGCTGGCCTTCTGAACGAGTCTTTACCGTAATAAAACCACAGCGGCCCTCACTCCTTCTGTCCCGTTGTTGCGTGGCCTCAATTATCTGCCTGTAATCCAGCCCGGCTAGAGGTTGTGCCTGTGTCTGCCGCCCTCGTCACCGGGCTGTCAACAGTTGTCCTCCGATGTCTATTTTTGATGCTTATTTACGGCTTGTCTATTCTGGACAGAGAGGGATGGCTGGTGGTCGGGGGGGGGGGTTCTTGGGACAGGAGGTCCAGGAGACAATAGATAAGACAGTGGGGCGGCGGGCGGGGGGGGTATCGGCTAGGTTTACGCTTTAAGAGTCCAGGGGTATTTATATTGACCCGGTAAGGCGGGCGATTGGATTTGCGAGGCGCTGACTGATGCGTGCGGTTCAGAGGAGTAACACTAGACGCTGTGGTTGTGTTGTGACGACGGCGAGAACTTCAACAGGGCCGCCCGCCAACAACCATCCAACCGGGAAAATAGCCTCAGCCCCGTCGGCAAAGTAGGACAAAGACACCTGTTCCCTACTTCAGTCGTTTCTTTCTTTTACTGGTCTTAATTCCCCCCCCCCGCCCCCCAACCTCCCCCCTTCATTTCTTTTACAGTACACCCGGATTTTTTATTACTCTCGCACCATTCCCTCTCCCTCACCTCCGTCCTCCCTTCAGCTCTCCCGAAGCGCCATAACTTAGAGTCTGGCACGGGCCGGCGATAAATGATTCCATACATGTGAAATAAAGGCACGGCCCTAATAATAGGCATCACAGCCCCGCATTCCTCCGGGATTGTGCCCCGTTAGAGGGGATGAAAAGAGACTTTTCACGCGAGCCGAAACAATGACGAGTAATAAACCAAATATTCCGAAAGGGTCCTCTGATGAGAGAGGTGTCGACAACGCCGTTAAACCTCCAGAAACAAACCAGGGACGCCGAGAGGAAAGAAAAGACGAGGTTTTCAGGTGGCAAGCCGCAGCCCCCCCCCCCCACCCCCCCCCCACCCCATGCCACATGTTGCGCTGCACATTCCCCTCCACGGCCGCCACCACCACCAGGCCTCGTACTCCCTCAGTACTGCTGCAGAAGAACGCCTCTCCCCTAACACAGATGCATCCGAGGCGGTTTCGCCGCCAAATTAAGCGAGGTTGCACTTCAGGGAGACGCGGGGCTGCATCTGTTTGCCGGCGCTGCGGTCCTGATGCCTCGTCTTCCTCGTCTTCCTCGACGCGTCACCCGAGACGCTCCATTAGTTAATTCAGATGTTTAATTTGTGCGGTCCCAGTGATCTCTGGAGCAGCGCCAGATGTGACGTGGCCTCGCAGCTGTCTGCTCGAACCCCCGCCATCCAACCCCCCCATCCTCCCCCATCCTCCCCCACCCTCCCCCAACCATCCCTGCACGTCAAACGCTAATGGGAATCTGTGTCTCCCCCCCTCTCAGACAGAAAGCATCGGCGTGTCTGTCTCCGCATTTTAAAACAGCTTGGGTCTTCTCCGTCGTATACATCTGTGTGTGTGTGTGTGTGTGTGTGTGTGTGTGTGAGAGAGAGAGAGAGAGACACAGAGAGGGCGAGTTGAGGAGGACTGTCTCTACTATTCTGAATAATACAAGAGGGGAAGCCTTTAACCTGTTTTCTTCTTCATCTCTTTGTTTTCTCTTCTTCTTCTTCTCTTCCCCTTGACGCATGGCTGGCTAGACAAGGACTATGGGGTCATTTCCCGCTGTCTGTCAGGGAAACACACACACACACACATACACACACACACACACACACAGACAGACACACACACACATTAATACACAAATGTGCATGAATGCATGTGCAGCACATGTACACAACACCCCACACAAACACATCCCAGGTTTCACACACACACACACACACACACACACACACATACATATATGCTTGTATCCCCCCAACACATACACACTCCCCTCCTCATGCCCTTTGTACTGTAAAGCCCCCCCCCACACACACACACACACACACTCACCAATACTCATAAATTCCAGCATCAAGTCAAACAATGAATGCACGGTGTGAAAAGGCTTAATGCCCAGTATTCCCTGCTATTGAGCACTGAATGTGTGTGTGTGTGTGTGTGTGTGTGTGTGTGTGTGTGTGTGATAATCAATACCTCCCAGCCAGGACCCCTATAGCCAGCCCACCGTCTATAGAGCAAAACTCATTTCACATTTGGAAGGCATTATTTTCTGTCTGCATTTGAGTGGGGGGGGGGGGGGTAGCAGGAAGCTGATGGGAGAATATATGTGTGTGTGTGTGTGTGTGTGTGTGTGTGTGTGTGTGTTTAAGTATGCAGGTATGGATATTATTGCCTACAAGCATCTGTGTGTGTGTGTGTATGTTTGTGTGTACGTATGCTAGTATGGATATGATTGCATGCAAGTGTGTGTGTGTGTGTGTGTGTGTGTGTGTGTGTTGAGTGGAGAAACAGGGTTACTTTTGGGAGCTGCTGCTCCCTGGGCTGCCGGTGTATTAGCGCTCTAATGTTCATGTGAATAATTGATTATGGCCTCTCTGTGTTTTTGATAATTAGTTGATAGCTTCTGAGCTCTAAGCCCTGAGATTTCACGTGTGTGTGTGTGTGTGTGTGTGTGTGTGTGTGTATGTGTGTGTGTGTGTGTGTGTGTGTGGCGGGGGGGGTAGGTAGTTTGCTGCTCAGCTATCTTGAAAATAATAAACACAAAGAGCAGCTCCTTCGCTCTAAGCCGCTCATGGCTTAACTTTCTTCAGAGATGAGGCAACACAACAGGCATGATCTTTCTCACAACCTCCTCTTCTCCTTTACCTCCTTCTTCTTCTTCTTCTGCTCTTCACTACTAGGAAGTATCGTGTCTAGACATTAGACATAAGACATTATTTCAGACTGTAAAAGGACTTGACCAGCCGGAGCAGACAACAATAAACATTGCATGCATGAGAAGCCATTGAAACTCCAGCCTGCCGTCTCTCCTCCCGTTCTCTTGCCTTATTGATTTTTCCATCTTTCATATGCTTATGCATCAGGTAAAAACAGAATAGGAGAGTTTGCGTGCGCTTGGTCCGTCCACAAATCCCTGCCCTGCTATCAGACAGAGACGGGGTTTGTTGCAATCGCCGGCGACCTTGAGAAAACAAGACCACCACCCCCCCCGCAACACACAACCCCAAAGAGATACTTTGTTTTTTGCCTCATGAATGTAGCACCGTGCTACTCTTGAATTCTCAGTTATTATTGTGTGTGTGTGTGTGTGTGTGTGTGTGTGTGTGTTTCCACTGCATGTTGACTTGAACAAATGAACCTTACCCACCGCGCCCCCATTAGTTTCAGCTGTTACAAGCTGCTGCTGTTCTATCAAGTCTCTTTCATCATGACCTGGTGTAGCGTCTTTTTAAAATACTGTGTTTTGCCAAATTAATGGCGCTCAGAAATCAGTACACAGGCTCGCTAGCATGGCCAACAACGGGTTGCATTGTGGGCCGGAAAATGCATTTGCTATTTCTCCAGCGGCCTCATGTCTGCGGTGCGTCTAGTCGAGGCTCGGGCCGAGCAGGAAGACCTTATTAGGCCTGCTTTTTTGGCTTGGGACAAGAGGAAGGATGTTGGGATGGATGGAGGGATGCAAGCAGGGAGGGCTGGTCCAATCGTAGGTCTGCTTTTGTTTTCCCCCTCTGCCACAAGCCCGGGACAAGGAGAAGAAGAAGAAGTTGGGATGCAATCGGGGATGGGAAGATGGGGAGAGGGAGGGCAGGTCCGATCGAAAGCGCCGTGTTCTCAGGGTCAAAGGTCAGCCTCCAGAGTCTGTTAATGCGGTCACCGTGGGAACCGATCAATCTGAGTGCCTCAGCAGCATCGATCAGACATGGGCACACACACACACACACACACACATATATATACTCTCTCACACACACACACACATAGACACACTCAAACACACACACACTCTGCAGCACTCCCTCATACGAAGCAGACTATGCAGTCATGTTTAAGTGCACATGGTTGTGCATGCATGCGATAATGCACAGCAGTGTTTCCTGTGTCGGGTTTTTCTCACCTGTCTGCCTAAACTCAGCATCGTATGTTTAGTGTCCTGAACGCATCTGAAGAACAAACATCAAATAATAATACTGTTAATACTGTTAGTACTGTGAATACTGTGAATACTGTGAATACTGTGAATACTGTGAATACTGTGAATACTGTGCTCTAGCCATTGAGCTCTTTTGACATTTTGACAGTTAAAAATATCTTCAATAATACATGTATCATTTCCAAAATACATGAGCGACAATAAGAAAACAAGCATTATTTTCTCCTTCATGCCTGATAAGTGTACGTTTCTGCAGAGGCTGTCGTGCGGCGGCAGCGCTGCTCCTCTGAGCTCACAGGTGGCTGATGGCATCTCTATGGCTGCTGAGGGACATAATAACAGTGTAGGGTTTCTGTGGGCCGGTCGGGGATAAACCCACAGGCATCCTCCACTACCTGATACGCTGTGTCAGATCTGCAGTACACGCCACCAACAAACAGCTGCCAGACACATGAAATGCTGATGAGCGTGTGTGTGTGTGTTGATATGCAGTGTTTCTGCCAGTTGGTGCAAAGTCAAAATGTGTGTGTGTGTGTGTGTGTGTGTGTGTGCGTGTTTTAACAAATCGGTACAATGGCAAAACGTGTGTGTGTTTTGGGGGAAGTGTGTCCTGACAGTATCCTGCGCTGTTGTTATTGTGAACTGAACCAGGGGCCGGGATGCAGCGCAGGGTGAACCAGCTGGACTCCCACATTTTTTAGGATGACATAAATCTTTATGAGGTGCAATAAGTACGATTTTTACTCTCCCGCAGCACAAAAATGACCATAATATATCAGCAGGGGGGTTGATAGGGTTGTTGATCAATACCAATGACTCAACGATTACTTCACCAGCTGCCTTTCAAAACTCACTTTCCAGTTTCCAGTCACCAGTGAGTACGCGCTCAGTACCCGCCCCTTCCAACACTCTCAACGTGGTGCACACAGTGAGTTGTGTCAAACTGCACGGGGTCTTTTACGGGAAAAGAAGCATCAATGAATGTGTTTGTTTCTATTGATGGTTGTTTGCCTGACGGTGACAACTGGAAGTCATTACCTTTACTCACCTGCACCACTGCTCACTGGTGCCCAGAGAGGCTGTAGTGGTCAAGCCCCCTGCCTCTGGAGCACATTCACCCCTGCTGGCCTTCAGTCCAGAAGCTTCATGAACTGATTTGTTTTGGGCCAGCTTGTTCTTAAATGTCAGCTGATGATATTTCAGGCAAAAACAACCAAATGTCTGGGAGGTCACACTCAACAGATATTTCCCAGACATCTCAAAATGTCCAAAACCACTTTTAAAGTTTATTTATTCAACAAATGAATGAGTTATTGCTGTTTTCCTTCAGCTTTTCTAATTCCATACGTCAAAATAACAAGAAAACACTTTGAAGGAAACCCAGAAACCCAGAGAGTCTGTCTTCTGGAATCCATCAAGCCAGTTTCACTGCAAGCTAGTAGCCACGCTTAGTATCACCAGGATTACCGTTCCTTTTAGAAGGGCCCCCACCAGCATGTGGCCCTCCCTCCCCCGCCATCCCCCCTACTAGCAGCGCCACCTGCCACCTGCTCATTTTCCCAGCATGCTTATCACCCCGCGAGCCGCACGATCAAGGCCCAAATGGACTCCATGCCACGATAAACAAGAGCGGGAGATTTCTGCTGGTCCAGGGATGGGTGGAGGGAGGAGGAGGGAGGATAATGGTTTTATTCTGTCCCACCAGGTCACATAGTTGGTTCACCCCAGGGATTTAGTCACTCACTCAGACTCTGTTGCTGATGGATGTAACTCTATTTGTGGCTTTTGAAAAATACTGCTGTCAAAAATGATTTGCAGTGGAGTTTAGGAGGCATTTCGTTTGACTTGATCTACTGTCTTGATCGTAGTCAGTGGAGACCTATTAGAGAGTGGACAGTCTTTACTGAGACGGTAGGAGGGCTGAGGGGGATTCAGCAGCACAGAAAACCCAAATTGAGACGCTTTTCAATTCATCTGAGCCGGCAGCTCGCGGCGTGATGAAGCCGCGCTGGTAACGCTGAGAACAATAGGTGCTGTTGTAGGTGAATCAGCGCCCGGGCGAACAGATGCCAAGACGAGACGGCACCAAAGGACGGCTGCTAGAGACGCACGGGCATTGATGTCGACTTCAAACCTCACCTGTAGTACTGAGAGACAGCACTGATGGTTGTCCAGCAGAGAGAGAGAGAGGCTACTGGGTATGGAAAGATGGTCACGGGGTGTGTGTGTGTGTGTGTGTGTGTGTGTGTGTGTGTGTGTGTGTGTGTGTGTGTGTGTGTGTGTGTGTGTGTGTGTGTGTGTGTGTGTGTGTGTTTGTAGTGTCTATCCCCCTCCTCCCCAGCAAACAGAAAACAGCAGACTCCCTCCGTTCATTAAGGCTCCGCTGAAGGAGATCCCATGGATCTGTTCATTAGTCCAGATCAAACTGGAGCCACTTATTAAAACCAGATCCAGCTGTGGACGCTCGCCGCCGCCCGCCGTACCCACCGAGCCTAACAATGCTCGTGGCACCAGACCAAAAAAACCCAGCGCCCCCCCCCCCCAAAAAAAATGATTCTTCTACATTTGTCTGTTTTGACTCAACACGGCGTAACCATCGCGGTCCTCTCGGCGGGGGGGCGATGAAGCTCCTCGTCCAATTAATTTACGTTCGCCCAGAAATGGAGGGAAAGTCTTCTCTTAATCACCGTGTTTTATTTTCTCAATTTCCCTCAAGTCTTTTCTCATTCTCTCATTCCCTGTCTGGCACTTTCATCCCCCCCTCCCCCTCCTCCCCCCCCCCTCTCTCTCTCCCCCTCTCTCTCTCTCTCTCTCTGGAAAATCCCATTAATCTCAGCCGGTGGTTTTGAACAAAAGCTATGGGCTAAGCAATTGATCCGGGCATTGATCCCACTCGCCTGAACGATCATAAAGGTGTTAAATTGGTTTCTTGGAGGATATGTATTTTTCATCGCCGGCCGCTCCGAGTAGAAGTTCCTGCTTGGGAAAAAAAAAAAACGAACTCTGGTGATGATATTAAAATATTAAATAGAGCACACCTTGAAAAGGAGCCTCAAATGTGGGTTTGAGGCCAGTTTGAAACCATTTCTGGGGCAACCTGAACCCTAACAAGTTAAATCCACGTAATGAGTTCTTCACCATGCCAAGGACTTCCAGAGACCTGGGTCCATCCAAGGCCCTTCAGTGGAAGCTAATGCACTGCTGCTACATGGTGAGCATCACACAGTTGAACTGAAGTGGTAGTTGGTAACACAGACATGTCTTTCAATCGATTAGTCATCAGACTCGTCACTTTACATGATTGAAAACATGATTTTTATTTCCTGGATGAGTGAACGTGCTGCAGCAGTTCAGCAAGCATGCAGTAAAAAGTGGGGCATCGACAGTGGACTGCATCCAACACAGTCTCAACAAGTCCCATGAAATGAGCCCGTACTCTGAAACAGAGGTGCTGGGGAGACCAATAATGTGAAGGTTATGTTTTTCCGCCATGAATGGATTACATGACAAGAGGACAAAACAATGTAAAACAACTTCAGTTAAGGTTAGGGTTAGTTTAGGATTGGGTTTAGGCAACTAAAACAATTTGGTCGTGGTTAAATAAAAATATGAATTGAAAATGAAACCCAGGTTGTTGGAGGTACTGAGATAAGAATAAGAATTAATGAGATAAGAATTAACCAACTAACTTCATTAGCCATTTTATTGCTGGAGTTCAATAAACAGTTTGAACTTTGTCGTATTCTGAAGAAATCAAATCCAGAAAGATTGGAATCAGGAACCTGGTATTGGCTGCTCTGACACGGTATCCAAGAACGGCCTGCATGAACACCGGAGGCACCACGCGGGGCGGCGGCGGTCCTTCATGTCAGAGGGTTCATATTATCAGAGCGAGCAGGCAGCAGAGCTCGTAGGATCAGGCGCCACTTGACAGAGCAAAGGAAGAGCTTGTCAGGGAAACAGCTCGTGTCGCCGGCACTTAAAAGGTCGGTGAACTGAACCCCAACCCGCGTCCCGCCCCCCTCGCCCCGCCTGTCCGTCACCAGTACCCCCCCCCCCCCCGGCACACCACCCCCCTCCTCCTCCTCTGCCAGGCGGGTGTCCCCTGTCTGCGCCGAGCCCGCTATCACCCGCCGTCATCCCCTCTGCACCGTCCCCTTTTGATGACCCGGGCCCCTTGTCGGAGAAGGGCTTCCAGGCAGGCAGAGTGAGGACAGCCCTTTGATGAGGACCCCGACACTCGCCAACACCGCTGACATGCAGGGGGAGGGGGGTGTGGGGGGGGCGGCTTTGAAGAGTGTGGGCCTTACATGTACCACTACCCCCCGCCCTCCCAAAACACACACACACACACACACACACACACACTTTCAGGGTCCTTAGTTTGGCTGAAAACTGGGGGGGTGTTAAAGTACAGTAAGGAGCGCCCCCTCCCCCCTTCCCTCCCTCCCTCCCCCCCTCGCTATCTGATGGTTTTAATGATGGCATTTGAATTTTGTTCCCGTCCCGAGCTGGAAGCCTCCGGAGCCACAAACACCAGAGGAGAGGGAGAAACAGAAGGACTGTCAGAAGTGGTGGAAAAG
The DNA here is from genome assembly GCA_034670405.1 of Hoplostethus atlanticus. Lineage (NCBI taxonomy): Eukaryota > Metazoa > Chordata > Actinopteri > Trachichthyiformes > Trachichthyidae > Hoplostethus > Hoplostethus atlanticus. The sequence continues at coordinate 1,403,334 of JAXDDX010000043.1, read as the reverse complement.
GTCACGGCAGCTTTGTTGTGTTTTGTCGTTTATCAGCGCCGATAAAAGAGAAATGTGGCAAGACTCGATACTCAGGGTTTTTTTTTTCCACTGCACAAGAATAACTGGCATGGTTGTTTCTCCTTCATGTTTTCAGTTTGGTTTGACATGACAGAAGCTGGTGGTATGGCACTTTGGCACAATTTGGTTACAAGGCCCAGCCGAGGTTCAGACTGATGCAATGTAAAAAAAACAAGACGGTGTGATCTGGCTCTGCCGCGTCAACGCCGTGGTGCTGCTATTATTATGTCTGCCTGGTGAATCAACAGACGCCCTGCCAGTCACAACAAGCCCCATCAACAAGCGATAGGCTTCACACTTGGCCACAGCCGACGCCGCGTCAGTCCAAGTGCTGACGTGTTTGACATGCGTTGGCGCAGCGATACGGTTGTTGACGCGGAGTTAATACGTGAAGTTTTCCGCAGATCTCAACAAACGGATCCCTGTACCGTTTGCCAGACAGCACACGGATAAAGAGACATTCCTCTTGACAGGTGACGGCGTTGCACCTGCCTCAACGTTAGAGCATCGATCCACATTCTTCACCCCGGAGCGCGCATTGACATTTGCGTTCTCACACACTCAAAGTATTTCACAACACTGAAAAACCCAAAAGTCATTCCCGGTGATACCACATGATGTTTGTTGATGGGAAAAAAAAAGGGGGGAGAGGGGGGAGACAGGACAAGAAAGAACCTCTCATACTTTTTTCCTCATTCTTTCATTCTCACTGTGGCCTTCCTGTGCCGCTCTGGCTACGTGGGGTAATGATTAACACCGCCGGGCATGGGAAGAGCCCGGCGGTTACAATGGAGGGGGTTGTTGTCATGTAGGGAACCGCCGCTCGACTCGTGTCAGCTTCCCGACCTCACCTAGCCGGTCCCTGGGAGCCGGCGGCTGGCACCCGGCGGGGGGAAAACCACCGGGGCCACTTAATCATTATTAGCGGAGGAATCACTCAGAAACCTGCTGGCAGATGAACTGATAGAGCCGCTAACATTGTCGGATCAGGCACGTAGCAATGTGCTTGACCAAGCGTGGAAAGGTTCACATGAGAAACGTAGGTTGGTTTGGGTGCAGGGACTTTTGAGTTTCCCAAACTGTGTGTGTGTGTGTGTGTGTGTGTGATCAATCAATAGCGGCTGACCTGTGAGCAGCCTGACATCGCAAACAGACGCCTGTGATATTTAAAAGTCTTTTATTTGGAGGATAGCAGACGTGACAAATTTGTTCAAGCTTTTTTCAACTTTCATGCACCTGGAGTTATGTGTTGTGTTACTGAAATAGACAGAACACCAGTACCCCCCTCAAGGATATTGTTCCATTGTTATTACCAGCGTTAGATTCAGGATGACTTTATTCACCAAGGCCATGAAAATTAACTGTTTAACTGTTTCACTTTTTATATATATATTTTTTTAATATTCTTTAATATATAATAAAAATAAATAAATAATATATATATAAAATAAAAGAATAAATAAAAAATATATTCTATAAAGAAAATATTCTAGGATGGAATAAAAACAATCTAATCCATTTTTTATTTTTTTTAGAAATAGTGACCTAGTGTTTTTTGAAGTGGCATGGCCCAAGTACAATAAATGCTCTTTGGTTTGTCTTGGTGACATGTCAACAGCTTACATTGTAATCTGATTACATTCTGATAAACCCCGACACTCAACACACATCACTCTTCAGAGACATTTACAACATTCAGTCACTGCAACACGCAGTACGGTTGCAGCTGCATGTGTGTGTGTGTGTGTCTGGTCATTAACCATCATGCACCTCTGCATCTTTCTACCCAGGTGGACGACCAGATGAAGCTGCTGCAGAACTGCTGGAGCGAGCTGCTCATCCTCGACCACATCTTCCGACAGGTGGTGCACGCCAAGGAGGGCTCCATCCTATTGGTCACCGGCCAGCATGTGAGTGGCCCAAGCCCCGCCCCCGCAAGTCTTTTCTTTTCCTCTCACCAGATCTACCTATCCCCCCCTTGCCCCCCACCAAGACTGTGTCAGTCGCTCCATTGGTGATCAACACCTCCTTCAAAGCGCTATCGATCACCGCTCCATTAAAAATAGATTATAGATGAACTAATGTGACCAGAATAATCTTCTCCTGGTGCACCAGGACCGACACCGCATGAATAAAGCTCCTGGTTAAGCATGCTGCAGTCGTAGCGTAGTGGGTGTGTGTGTGTGGGTGGATGGGGGGGGGTGTTGTTATTTAGCATTGCCGGGCCCCTGAGGAAATCGGTGGGGGCCGATGCCTGAGGCCCTGATGGAGGCCCTCAACGCATCAGGACGCTGTGTTTCTTCAGTCTGTTTTCTGCCTCACACACACATGCACGCACGCACACACACACACACACACACATTCACACTTGTACATGTTCATAATCAAGATACAACAGTACACTCACACACATCGCTTCTCTCAAATACACATGCACACCGAAACACACGAAGATACAGGTTTTATCAACCCTCACACACAGAAATGTGCGTGCACATGCACACACACACACACACACACACACACACACACACAGAAGTGCTCATTATGAATATGCCGCTGAACGTCAGTCGGCTGTCAACAAGACGAGCAGCAGTAAATAATTGATTGGCTGGCTTTCCAAAATGTTGCTCTTCAACAAAATGTTTTCAACAATAGATGCTGGTATAAATATTGAAGCGAGGCAAGGGTCTGTGTGTGCGTGTGTGTGTGTGTGTGTGTGTGTGTGTGTGTGTGTGTGTGTGTGTGTGTGCATGCAGTAATGAGAGGCCCTGCTTTACTTACATGACTGACGGATAGATTGAAGGATAAATTAACAGAATCATTGCAGTATTACTTCTGCTAAGTAAGCTGTAGTACTAGTACTAGTACTTCCAGTAGTACTACTCCTGGTCATGGTTAGCTGGTTTATCAGACTCCTATTGGTCAGTGTTGTCTACCTTTGATGTGATGGATCTGCTGCAGTTTGTTTGATTACATATTTATTGTAGAATGGATCAATAATAAACTGGATGTCTATGGGAATCCATTAACCTGCATTGATTCTGATGCAACGTTGGACTGGACTGAAGTAACATGGACAATACTGATGATACTCCTGGAGAGCTTTAGTGTCTAGAGTGGAACTCTATCCTGCCCATTGAGCTACAAGAGCTACGAGAGAGTGAGGAAGACGAGAGTAGAGGGAGAGAGAGAGAGAGAGAGAGAGAGAGAGAGAGAGAGAGAGAGGGTGAGAGAGAGGCCACTTTTGATGAAAGGTATCTTAATGCTCTTTCACTCGCAGACATTGAGAGGAGAGAGCGCCTCCAGATGCTTCACCCCTGCTCCTCTACTGCTTCTCCTCCCACGTCCAGCACCCCCCAACTCACACACACCCGCACACACACACACACACACACACACACTCACTCCGCTGCTCCATGTTTGATCAGCGCTGCCTGGCTGTGAGGCAGGGAGGAGGATGGAAGAGGAGGGAGGTGGTGAGGAGGTGAACAGAAAAGGGAGGAGATGGGATAGGATAGGGAGGATGCTGAAGACGGGGAAAGGGTCTGGGGAAGTTAGGGGTGGCGGAGAAGAGGAGAAGTGACAGAGGAGGAGGGAGATGGTGAGAAGGAATGAGGAGGAGAGTGACAAAGAAGAGAGGATGAGAGAGAGGTGGGATGTAGGATGGGGGCTGGAGGAGAGGAAAGGAGAGGAGAGGGAAGGGGGAGCAATGGAGGAGGAGGCTGGCAGAGAGGAGAAGAGGATAAGGGAAGGAGGTAGAGGGCAAAGAGGAGAGTAGGAGGCGTGACAGAAGGAAAGGTGGGGAGGAGAAGAGTGGGAGAGGAGAGGAAAGGAAAGGAGAAGGGTAGGAAGAGTGAAGAGAAGAGGAGGAGGAGGAGGAGATGGGAGAGGGAAGGAGAGAAAGGGGATGAGGAGGCAGAGAAGAGGAGATGGAGTGATAGAAGAAAAGAGGAGGTGAAGGAGAGGAGGAGGAAGGGGCGATGGTCGGGGGGGTATGACAGCACTCCTGTTTGCATATTTTGGTTAATGAACAGCTGGTGTTGGGGTGTGTGTGTGTGTGTGTGTGTGTGTGTGTGTGTGTGTGTGTGTGTGTGTGTGTGTGTGGGAGGGGGGGGGTCTCTGAAACAGTTCATTATCTCCTATTATTCTCCGCCTGGCCAGAGGTGACAGCACAGCGCTACACACACACACACACACACACACTGGGACTGCTGAGAACACTTGTCGGTGTTATTAATGGATGTGTTCTTAGATATGCTGAACTGTGATACTCGGTTACGCTAAACTAGTCCAGGCCTCACCGTCCCGTACCTGAAACGTCACAGGTTTGATCTCCATACCAGCCGATGTGTCCATCAGCAGAGAACAGGCCTGAACTAGTCCCACTGAGCTAGAGTGGTAGTATTAGTAGAGTTAAGGAAAGGTGAGCGCCACGCCCCTTACTGTGGCTGCATTGCATTCTGGTCTATTTCGGCTACTGCATTGCATTCTGGTCTATCTCGGCATTGCATTCTGGTCTATCTCGGCTACTGCATTGCATTCTGGTCTATCTCGGCTACTGCATTGCATTCTGGTCTATCTTGGCTACTGTCAGTGTAGTAATTGGTCGGTCTAGAAAGAAGCCCTTGCTCTTTGATTCTGATTGGCTGACACCAAAACCTGACAGTTACCGTTGATGGTTTAGATCGGTGAAAGTTGTGGTGGTGTGTTCATGTACATTGGAAGCAGTCCAATAGGCAGCATGTCTCTGCGTGACTAGGTGGACGCTTTCAGAATAGGCCCTGGTGCATCGTGGGGGATTAGCGGAGTAATGCGGCGACACACGACACCCCAGTAGGTCTAGAGAGACATGCAGTGGGTTCAATACCCCCCCACACCACAACAATCTGATAATTCACTTGAAGAGTTTTATATTGGAAACTACTGACATTATCGCCTTGTAAGAGAAATGAGATTCTAAGACTAGATGAATTAAACAACACAGTATGAACAGAGATCCCTCCATCCCTCTCGCTCTGAATGGAGTCCCTCCTCCTCCATCCCTCCTGTCAGTCACTCGCTGCCCTGCTGCACTCGCATCGACCTTCAAAGAAACCCGCGATGCCGGCAGAGGATTTACAGTCAGGAGTTTAAAGGCTTGTCACTCTGCTCCTGTCTCTCTTCCTCCAGTCCTCTTTCTTCCTGCCTCTCCCTCCCGCTGCATGTCATCATGTCACCAGCGGTGGCGAGAGCGCGATGACCATGAGCGTTTTCGATTTCGTGGAAAAGGGGTGTGGGGTGGGTGGGGGGGGGGCACGCTCTTTATCCTCTCGTAGGATCAAACGCCAAGTGCAACTCTTCAAGATGAACGTTAAAAAAAAAGACAAAGATTGGACTGAATCGATGAATGATTAAGCAAGGCCTCACAGCTTGGCGGCCTGTTTCGGGTATGAGACGTCTGATATTTTGAGAGCACGACACTCCCGGTGTGTCATGAAATTCAAACGCTGCAGAGATGCCCAAACAGACACTGCTCCGCCTTTTCTTTCCTCACATTCCTGTAGTTTCAAACGAGGTTCGTTCTCCATCCTACACGCCTCAAAGCACTCTCTGCATCAATCCGACCCCAGCCTCCATATTCATCTGTAATGATCAGCATCACTTATGGTCTTCATGATGGGTTGGGATCCCGGGATTTATTCATATATTTACTCTGTGTCTCTCCAGGAGGGATAATAAAGCAGTATTGATTGATTGATTGATACGCAGGTCACCGGGGTGAGTGCTAAGTCTGCTAGAGTGACATTATAGTGTTTTTTTTCTCTTTACTTAAGGCTGGGAGGCAATAACCCACAGCATCACCATCACCAGTCCAATCCTTCAATGAAGTTATTTCATGCACAGTTGATTTTATGTAAATTGATTGACACCTGGGGGGAGGGAGGGGGAGGGAGAGGGGGGGGTGGGGGTTCACCGAGTCATAACTCTTACCGTCTTGAAGGTGGGAAGAGGAGGAGAGAAAGAGATAAAGGATGGAGGGATAAATTGAGAGAGATTGAAAGAGAGAGAGAGGAGAGGAGAGAAGAAGAAAGGAAGGTGGAGGACTTGGAGAGGAGAGGGACATCGTCTCCTCCGACCCTCGTCTGTTCAACCCAGACAGAAAACAGACCAATCATCATATTTACACAATAAATACATCCAGCGGCGTTTTTAATTGCAAATAGGAGCTTGCAGGGCTCGTCTTCCTCCCGGAGCTCCAGGAGCCGACATCCTCCTCCTCCTCCTCCTCCTCCTCCTCCTCCTCCTCCTCCCCTGGAACCTGCTGCAGTCAATTATGGTAATGAATTGTCAATAAATATAAAACTTTAATACGGTCCTGCTCGCCGTGAGTGGCAGCTAAGGACTCGCCTCCCAGACAAATGTGCTGCGGCTGCAGATATAAAGTGCACCTGAAAAAGGAGTGTGTGTGTGTGTGTGTGTGTGTGTGTGTGTGTGTGTGTGTGTGTGTGTGTGTGAATGCCGGGTTTGTGCAGAGCTAACGGGTTGGGGCAAGGAGTTGGGGTTTTGTGTGTGTGTGTGTGTGTGTGTGTGTTGGAGGGAGGCAAAAACTCTCACCCACCCCAGCGGGAGATGAAGAGGGGAAAAGGAGGAGGAAAAGGAGAGGGCAAATGGACCCCCCCCCCACCCTCCCCCCCCTTTGTATTTTATTGGCTGGTGATTAGGATTCAGAAGTCAGTGCTCGCTCTCTCTCTCTCTCTCTCTCTCTCTCTCTCTCTCTCTCTCTCTCTCTAACTAACTCTATCTAACTAGGTAGGTTTTAGCATCCAGTGCAAACACCACAGAGACATCCAGAGCGAGAGAAAGGGAGGGAGAGAGAGGAAGATGGAGTCTCATCAGTATTGCTGTTTATCGACAGAAAAGTCAGATCTGCCAGTTCTAGTTAGACGAGGTGAACTCCCCCGGCATGCAGTCATAAAACACCATCGTACTGCAGAAGCCTCCCGTCTGCAGATGCCGTTCTGACGTTCTGTTTTTACACATCGTCAGATAAGTGTCAGTAAAATCTCACTGACAGACCAAAGCTACTCGCTCCATGTTGAGGGCATAGCCTAGAAGGGGAATACCGGGAGCTGCCAAGAAAAAAATCACCTCAACAGGAAAAATCGTTACATGCAGCTCTTGTGGAGACCGGTTCAAGCCCAAAGTCCCATAATTTGTTTTAGTGTTGTGCACTCACTCATTTTGACACATTGGAGTTTTAGTTCTACAAACATTTCTGGAGGCAGAGCTGCTCTGGAGGCAGAGACAATCCCATTGGTTGATTTAAACCTCAATGGGCGGAGCCAAAGAACCACAGTTAGACTGTTAGACTGAAGCCCAGTGAAAAGGGAAAGGGAGACAGGAGCTAGCTAATATTATGAAGCCTAGCACTCTGCTGCTAACAGAAAAATACAATCAAGACATACTAACTTATCTAGGTTAGCTAAATTCATACCAGCCATACTAGCCTATAGCTAGTTAGCTAGCCTGCTGACCTTCCAATCACCAATGCCATGGTCTTGAATTAATGAAAAAAATCTTTATTTATATTTTTATTTATATTTTGTCCAGAAAGGTTTTTGTCCCTTCTTTGCCATTCAAGTTTTCCAGTTAGCTAACTGTGGTCCTTTAGCTCCGCCCATTGAGGTTTATCTCCAATTCAAACCAATGAGATTTTTCCAGCGCAACTCTGCCTTCAGCAAATGTGTGTATAACTAAAACTCATTTTGGAGCAAAGCTCGTCACCTTTAACAGCTTGTTGCGTCCCTCTCTCCATCCTTGTCCTAGGTGGACTATGCGGTGATCGCTTCGCAGGCGGGGGCCACCCTCAACAACCTGCTGAGCCACGCCCAGGAGCTGGTGGCCAAACTACGCTTGTTGCAGCTGGACCAGCGGGAGTTCGTCTGCCTCAAGTTCCTGGTCCTCTTCAGCTTGGGTGAGTCTCCAAAGACCCCGGGGGTTTGGATGGGGGGCAAAAAGGGGTAATGGAAGAGGGATGTCCTGATGTTCTTCAGTCTGTGTGGGTCGCCAAAGATCTTGAAGGAGGAAAGGATTGAGAGGGTTAGGGAGATGAGGAAAGAAAGGAGATGGAGGTCTGCCTCGAGCATTGGCTTCTGGTCCTGGGAGGAGAAGGAGACGATCTGAGGGGGAGGAAGGGGAGGAAGGAGATGGTTGGCCTCAAGTTCTTGGAGCTCCTCTGTCTGGCTAGCATTAGGGTTAGGTACTCATCAAAGATCTGGAGGGGGAGACCAGAAGGGGAGGGAAGGAGGCAGAGGAGGTGGGGGGGTGGAAGGTCTGCCTGGGAGAAAAGAAGGGGAGGGAGGGAAGGAGAAGAGAAAAAATGAGGAAGAGAGGGAAGGAGGAGGGAGGGGAGGAAGGAAGGAAGGAAGGGAGGCAGGCTAGTCTGCTTCCAGAGGGGGCAGAGAGAGAGAGGGGGACTGACTGGAGGTCTGATCTCATGATGATCAGTTCCCAGGTCACCAACAGGTCCTAGATCAGTATCACTGAGAACTGAAAAGGAAAAGTGGGAAGTTTGGTTTTCTAATATAGTCCTGGGAATGTAAAAACGGGAGATGAAAGGAGGACAGAGGGATTTGAAGGAGGGAGGAAGGTGAGCAGGGTGGGTGAAGGAGGAAGGAGAGGGAGGATATTTGGCAGCTTGGATTTGGGGTATTTGGGCTTTGGAGGGGAGGAGAGAGGAGGGGAGAGGAGTTGGCTTGGAAGGGAAGATGTGAGGAAGATGAGGAAGGAAGCATAAGAGGAGGAGGAGAAAAGGGTGAAATGAATCCTCTGCAGGGTTTCTTCCTCTATTCTCTGTTTTGTCAGTGTTTTATCATCTGAGAGTGTCAGTGATTAGTTGGGGAAAAAAAGAGAAAAGGAGGGAGGGAGTGGAGGTGGGTGGAAATGCGGTAGAAGGAGGGAAAAGATTGGGGGGGAGGGAGGATGTGAAGCGAGAAGGATTTGGGAAGGAGCCGAGGAGGAGAGAGGGAGCATGGGATTCAGGAAGGAAGGGAAGTGGAGGGATAAGTAGCCAAACGAGTTAAGAGACGAAGAGAAGAGGACCACTGGTGGACTGTGTGTGTGCACGTGCATGTGTGTGTGTGTGTGTGTGTGTGTGTGTGTGTGTGTGTGTGTGTGTGTGTGTGTGTGTGTGTGTGTGTGTTCAAATCCCGTAGCTGCTCCCCAGTCTATAAGCCGAGGTCAGACATTGCCAGGAGACTGTCATCTCTGTCTCTGTCCTAATGAGTCTGCAACAAACTGCCTCTGAGGGAAACAAACACACACACACACACACACACCTAGTTTAACATCATACATTAATGAAGTCATTGATGTCAAGGTGAGAGCTCAGCCAGTGCCCCACTATGGTACTGAGAGCAACAGTGGCATACATATCATGAATATTTCCCCCTAAAAGTCCCCCCCCCCCCCCCTTAGTTACCCCCCCCCCCTAGTTAACCCCCCACTCCCTTTCCCCCCTCTCTGTTTCCACCCCTCCCTCCATCCCTCCCTCTCTCTAATCCACCTGGGTCAGGCTTTCACTCCTTTACCTCCTCTAAACAAAGAAAGAGGGACTAATGAAATGCTAGGCAGAAACAAGCACACACACACACACACACACACACACACACACACAGGGGCAATCAGGCGGGATTAATGTTTGTGTTAGTGGGAGTGTTTGTGGTACAGTGAGGGTGGGAGAGAGAGAGGGAGGGATAGGGGGACTGCAGTGGGGTTTCGGAGTGTGTGTGTGTGTGTGTGTGTGTGTTTTGGGGGGGGGGGGTTGCTGTGGCTCAGGGTCTAAATAATTTGGCGGAAGCATCATCCATAATGAAAGGCTCACCTGAGGGATGTGTATCGCCCCCGGCACTGCCTGTTCTCCAGCGTTGCCCGGGCCTCCCGCAGTAGAAGCCCGACGCAGCCGCTGCGGATCTGGGTGTGTGTGGGCGTGTGTGTGTGTGTGTGTTTTGGGGGTTGAGGTGGTAATGTAAAGCCAGGAGATTTAGACCTGATGTGATTAATATTATCTCACACAGCTGAAGAGAGAGTGTGTGTGTGTGTGTGTGTGTGTGTGTGTGTGTGTGTGTGTGTGTGTGTGTGTGTGTGTGTGTGTGTGTTTGGTTATGAGAAGGTGAAGATATGTTGATATGTTTGCATAAGAGAGTGCACGTGTTTGTGGCTGTGAGAAAGCAAAGGAGTGTGTGTGTGTGTGTGTGTGTGTGTGTGTGTGTGTGTGTGTGTGTGCATCCCCGTGCATGTTCACACAGCAGCAGAGCCAATTAATAAGGAGTTAGCGAAATGAGGCATGAAAGTATCTCCGCGCTGCTGCACACCGAGACCAGACTCTCCCTCTCCATTAGCGCTCTCACCTCTCACGCTAGCGCTGCGGCTAGCACGGAGGACTGGGCTGGGGTGGCGGTTAGCCAGACCGGCCCGCGACCAGGAGGTCACAGGTTCAGTTCCTGTGTCCTGTTGAAATGTACCCCGCCCCCCCGTTGGAGGTTTATCTGGATAAAGCCTGATCATGTAAGTGGATGTGGTGTTCAGGCTCCCTCATGGTGCTGGATATCACTGTGTTGGAGGGTCCTGGTGGCTCGTCGGGCATCACACCATGTAACTGGGTCTCACCACACAGACTAGTTTGTATGTAAAGCTTAGTGGTTACTAAACACTCATACCGACCAACTGACAGATGTAACTGTAACGGTCACCAACTAACAAAATACTGCCAAGATAAAACAACAAACAGCAACAGCAGAAAAACGACATATGGTGCCTAGAACAAATATTGGGGGTATTATTACGCAACAGGCTGCAACCACGTGACATTCATGACGATGTGGACCTGTGGGTGGGACCGGTTCAGGCCGGAGCAGATTATGATGGTTGCAGACCTTGAGCACCAAGCAGATCTGAATGGCGCTCTCCCCCTGCATCACCCTTAGGTAGCGGGGGACAAATCAATACACAACTTTAATGGCGACGAGATGTGACGACTTCCTCGTTTGCATTGTTGACTGCTTTTTGATTGGACGCAGCTCCAGATTTCCTAGTGACCGATTTAGCTAAGACATGTGTTGCATTTGAGTGGCGCAACTCAAACGAGTAAATCCCACGTCTGAAACTAACTAGTAGTAACTAGTAAGAAAGGATTCATGACTGGGTCAGGACTGGTGACTGGTCCGACCCCGTCCTGGGTCGGGCGACTTTTCCACCTTGATGTCATCTTAAAGAAATTCTCACCACTCTGATGCATGGAGAGATCGATGGTAAGTGAAAGCAGTGGTCAGCCCAAGGTCATTGCCTGTGTGTGTGTGTGTGTGTGTGCATGGTCAAGACTAACCCTCCCCCCAAACACACACACAAGTACTACACACACACACATGATCAGTCTGGGCCCCGGGGCCCTTTCTCCTCCTCTCAGCTGTTAAGCTTTTATAAGGGAAGCATTGTAAATGAAAGTCCCTGCTATTAATACTACAGTACTAATACTAATACTACTACAGTACTGCTACTGCTGCTACTAATACTACTATTACTATTGCTACTACTACTGGTATTACTACTATTACAGCTAACTCACATCTGGGCAGTGGTGTAGTCTCTCTCTCTCTCTCTCTCTGGATGGATGACGATCAGTCACCATCTTCTCTCTTTGTAAAGCCACTTACCGATAAAGACAGGGGGTTAGATGTCACTCCACCTGAGAGGAGACACTTGTCTTGGTGTGTGTGTGTGTGTGTGTGTGAGTGTGTGTGTGTGTGTGTGTGTGTTTCTTCTTGGGTTAGACATCCTTTACTACTTTGTTTTATTCCACTCTTTTATTTTTCCTCTGTTCTCTTTTTCTACTTCTCTCTTCTCCCACTTCCACTAATCGAATCTGTGCTCTGACCCACCTTCTCTCTCTCTCTCTCTCTCTCTCTCTCTCTCTCTCTCTCCTCTCAGTCTTCCCCTCCCTCACACTGAGAGCTTTATCAAGGAGGAGATAATCACTCCGCTAGCATTGATCTCCTCAGTGGACGAGCTAGCGAGCTGCAGCCTGGGTCAGCTAGCGGTGGGATCCGCTGTCTGGTGTCACTGCAGATGGGCCTTTGATTTCCTTTAAAAGGCGTTAGAGAGACTGACAGGGATCTGTCTGTATGACCAGGCAGTACGGTGGCCTGGTGGTACGACACCTGGGCCAGTAACTGAAAGGTCACAGGTTCGATCCCTCAACAGCCACGTGTCCTTAAAACACGTGGCAGTATTTGATTTCCATTCATGTATATACTGGAGGGATGGTAGCTTCCCTGGTAGGTGGTAGGTGCCCTTGAGCAAGGCACTTACCCCCAACAGCCACAGGGGAGCTGTGGTTCTACCGGGCAGCTCCTACAAGTGAATACAGTCATTTAGTCGACTACGATATACTGGCAGCAGTTGATGTGTTTTGTATGTGTTGGACCATATTGTGTACCAGGTATGTTCTAGACGTGTCACTGCTGCAGAATGCTTGTTACAGAGAAAACTTACTGACTTGAAAGATTACAATGGAGGGAATCATGCTCATACAACCAGAGGAAGAGATGCTTCCTTAAATGAAATTGGGATTTCGAGGTGGAACAATCTCCAAAGTTTAATAACTCACTATTAAAGATTGCCTGTTGGAGCCTGTTAAAACACCATTGACATTTCAAAAACACACTGGCGTCATTGGGAAAATGTGCGTTCTTTATCTACATACCTGAAAAAAACTGATTCTGCAGATGCGTACTTTTCAAACCACCGCATACCCAGCCTACAAAGTGGCAAACCAGATGCAGAAGCAGCGGTCAGACAGAGTTCAGCTGGCAACCAGTAACCCCAGCTCGGCGGGTCAGGCCCTGTCAGGTGTAATTGGGTGAGGCAGGCGCCGTCAGTCCTCGTCAGCCGAGAGGAGAACCAGAGGAGCGGCCGGGCCAGCGCTGGGTGGTAAGTGCTCCCAGCGGAGAGAGCAGATTTGTGGGCAGAGCCCTACGTAATGCCCCCAATCTGGAGCCTTTAGCTGCAACAAAGTCAGAGAAAAGCTGGAGAAAGTCTGTCGAATGTAGGTGGGTTCAGTTCTGCTCCTGTTTGGAGATCAAGATGATTTTCAGTTTGTGTTGAGCTCAGACGTTCCTGAAGAAGTCACCCTGGTAGTGCTCCTTAACTATGTAAACTTCATTTCCTCTTCGGTTCCCCTTTACGTAGCTTTTGATTTAACAAGAGGTAAATGTAATATAACATAACATCTGCCATCCAACGCAGGTTATAGTCCGGTGAGTCCATACCTAACCTTTAACCCTCTTCCATAGAACCATACAGAACCATCTTGCCAAGCTAAATCTGCTCATTCTAGCGCTTCATTTGTAGCATGTCTGGATCCTGTAGTGAACTATTCAGAGGCTCTACTTTCTTCTGTAATTACATTTCCATTAAAAATGGCGATGGAGAACCCCCTGGGAATCCTCATTTAAGTTAAAACATGTTTATATATCCACCAATAAGTTCAGGAATTTAACACATCTCAGGATCTAAGGAGTTTACGCACCAAGAGAATATCAGTTTTCTCCAGTTCACAATGTAACTTGATACCATAATAAACTATACTGACCTGGTTAAATATCCAAACAGTTTGGGAGGTTTCTACTATTGGTTGTTCCTCAGATTCCTCGCTGATCAGAAATCAGTAATATCGTGGCCCATTCATAACAAAGCAAGACAGCCGTTGAGGCCCGGCTGATTCCAGAGCTGCCTCAGCACCACATTAACTGTCTGTCAAGTGATTAGTCGGGCTCTGAGGTCAGAGTTAAGAGACACCCATTCATCCCTCCCTGCCTCCCCCCCTCCCTCCCTCACCATCCATCCATCCCTCTGCTCTGTCTCTCCTTTCACTGCTCTGCCCTTTCTCTCTTTTCTCACATCCATCTTTGTTCACCTCCATCCATCTCCACACCTCCGTCTTCTCATCCACCCCCGCCGCCCTGGCTTTCCGTCACTCCCTTTTGCCCCTGCATTTTTCTTCACCCCCTCCGACCCTCCAGTTATCTGTTTTCCTCCCTTCCTCCCTTCCTCCCTCGACCTCTCCTCCACCCCGTCACTAGCTTCTGGAGGAAAGAGCTTTCTCCTGATCGCTCCAGTAGAAGTGAAGTGATCTCAGTGATCTCAGTGATCTCAGTGATCTCAGGTTCCCACATTTATTTACCAAAAAAAACGTTTCAGTCCTCGATGAAATGACTCGTCAAGATGGATCCCTCTGTTTCTCCATCCCTCCCTCACTTTCTCCATCCCTCCCTCACTTCTCCATCCCTCCCTCACTTCTCCATCCCTCCCTCACTTCTTCATCCCTCCCTCACTTCTTCATCCCTCCCTCTCTTCTCCCTCCCTCACTTCTCCATCCCTCCCTCACTTTCCCCATCCCTCCCTCACTTCTCCATCCCTCCCTCACTTCTTCATCCCTCCCTCTCTTCTCCCTCCCTCCCTCACTTCTCCATCCCTCCCTCACTTTCCCCATCCCTCCCTCACTTCTCCATCCCTCCCTCACTTTCTCCATCCCTCCCTCACTTCTCCATCCCTCCCTCACTTCTCCATCCCTCCCTCACTTTCTCCATCCCTCCCTCACTTCTCCATCCCTCCCTCACTTTCCCCATCCCTCCCTCACTTCTCCCATCCCTCCCTCACTTTCCCCATCCCTCCCTCACTTCTCCATCCCTCCCTCACTTCTCCATCCCTCCCTCACTTTCTCCATCCCTCCCTCACTTTCCCCATCCCTCCCTCACTTCTCCATCCCTCCCTCTCGTCTCCATCCCTCCCTCTCATCTCCATCCCTCCTTCACCTCTCCACCCCTCCCTCACTTCTCCATCCCTCCCTCTCGTCTCCATCCCTCCCTCTCGTCTCCATCCCTCCCTCACCGCTGCGCTAGAAGGCGTCTCTCATTATCATGGTTAGCGTGCCGTGCGGTGAAGGCAGGTTTCCCCGTTGTGTGCGCCGCGAGGTCAGACATCTTATCTGCTGACAACAACACAAACAGGAAACGTGATCAACCCTGATGAAAACAGAGGAAAGTTACTCTCTCTCTCTCTCTCTCTCTCTCTCTCTCTCTCTCTCTCTCTCTCTCTCTCTCTCTCTCTCTCTCTCTCATTGTTTTCTCCGTCCACACAGCGAGCGATAGAGAGAAAACACATAATTCCCAGACAGGTACATCCTAATTAAGCAGCAGGCGAGGCTGTTCAGAATCAATGCGCTGATCCCAGGCCAGCAAGCAGGGGAGTTGTCTAATTCATGCACGCCGCCCCCTTTTCCCTTTTCAAATATTCATTTCCTGAAACGAAAACCGAATCATTTGGAATCCGGTCGGGGATTGATTAACATCGGGAGGCGGCGACGGTTCAATATTTACACCCGCCGAGACCCACGGCCAAATAATGGAGCATATCACCACGGCAACGCCAACGACTTAATTAAATGCAAGATAATAGGGCTGTGTGTGTGAGCGAGGCGGTCTGGCAGTCTGCTGGGCAGTAAGTCAACGAGATGGAGTCGTCACATGTGCCTTGGACCTGATCAATACCTGTATAAAGCATGGCTGGTGTGTGTGTGTGTGTGTGTGTTTGTGTGTGTGTGTGTGTGCAGAGTCATGCAGCCTCTGTGCTTGAAGGATGTTTTGCAGGCCCATGAATGTGTGTGTGTGTGTGTGTGTGTGTGTATTGAGTCATGCAATCTAAGTACTTGAAGGTTTTTTGCATGCCCTGTTGATGTGTGTGTGTGTGTGTGTGTGTGTGTGTGTGTGTGTGTGTGTGTGTGTGTCCCACAAATTACACACTCAGTGACTGGCGTGGTCCGACGGCAGCAGTAATGGAATATACAGTGGTGGTGATTGCAGGGGGGTTCAGGCTGTAAATGTATGTATAAGGTTCATAAAGTGCAATCCATGCACGGCGCGGCGGCTGCAGCTAGTGCTTTTTCATCATTTTGTTTGCCGGTAAAGTGCTCGGCAAACACGCTCTGATGGAAAAACACTGGACTACTTTTCAACAAATCTTTTCCCGCCCTCAGCCTCCCTCAGCCACCATTTTATCGCGGGGGAACGTCCCTTGGCAGTCGCTCGAACTTTAGGCGCCGAAAGAGACAAACCCTGCGCTGATTATGTTTGAGTGTGCCGACTTTTCTTTCATTTTCCTTCATCTCATCGGGAGTAGGTGGGAGCGCGCCCTAAAGCAATGAACCTAATATTTCCTCTGAAATCTAACATGGCGAGCCGTCAGCTGCCGTCGCCCCGGCCGCCACTTTGTAGGGAATTCCATGTAATGAGGCCCCCTAAAAGGCTTTCAGACTTTATCAAGCAGTAAAAGCTCCAGATCCCCGGCCTGCCGCTATTACCCCGCATTACCACAGGCTGCTGTCATTAAGCAGGAGTTGTGGTGAAGGCTGAGGATCGCTACCTCTCACCCTTGACCCGACGCCCCTTTTTTTTGCCTCAGTTCCGTATCTCCCCGGAGAGTCCGACCGATTTCCTCGTTGGATTTTGACATTCCCCAAATGATCCCTCCAATTTACAGCCATCGCTCGCCCTCTTTTCAGGTCTTAACGCGTTCTTACGAGGATTTGTGCAGCGATTGTGTCGACACGGTTCTTTATCTGGATTGAAGCGAGGCCGGTTATCAGAGGCCAAAGCGATGGGAGGATGGGAGAGTTTGTTTAGAGGGAGATGTTAAATGGACGGACCCCGGCGTTACGGTGATAAAGACCTGATAAGGTGAAAAGAGCCACGTCATTGCAGAAATCCTTTCATCTGCTGTTCATGAACCAATATGAGACATGGAATGTGTTTACGAGGTGAAGTATGAACAGCAACATGTTCCATATGTTGAAATATATGATGAAATAAAGCATTCTGGGTATACAGCGACATCATCAATGTCTCCTTCCTACCGGTCCTGCCACGCCCCTCTGCAGGCTCGTGATGACGCTGACGGTACGTCTGTGAGGTGCGTTCATGTGTGCAGAAGCTTCTCCTTTAGCTTTTGAACGATTTGAACATCGGCTTCATGTTGTTTCCAAACCTTTACTCTTACTTCACCCATAATGCAATTCACCTTATTCCCATAGTGGCCATCTTGAACTTCGGTAACACAAACTCTGCCAGGTAGATTCACATGAGTAGCATTATTTCAACACGGACCCCGGTCTCAGGAGTCGTACTGCGGACCTCCTTGCATCCACACCCAGATGCAACACTGACCTCCTAGCTGGCAGTGGGATTTAATACACACTGTAACCAAGTAGTACAGGACGGATCCCCTAAGCTTCCGCTCTCCTCCATCAATACACTCACTAACTACCGCAGCAGTGAGTGCAACCAGACAGATGCTCCTGTAAAAGTTTTCTTATGAAAAAAAACAACCTTTTTCCTCCTCCCCTCCTCCCCTCCTCCCCCCTCCTTCCCCCGCCTCGCCTCCTCTCCCATGTGGGGTGATTTAAGGCAGGGCGAGCTATAGATGCAGGGAGAAACCGTTGCCCTCCATCTCTCCCTCCCTCCCTCTCTTTCTTTCTCTCCCCCGGCCTTATTACAGGCTGTCAGTTTATTATAAAACATTAGGAAAGCAGAGGGACACTTGCAGTTACTGTCTTATCGATCGGCAGGGATAGATTCTGTGATTTAGTGTCAGCTCCCCCGCCCGCGCCCTCCACGTTCTCGGCCTCCTATTAAGGCCCCGGCGCTTTGCTATGGCTATTGATGTCTCAACATTAACAGTTACAAGCTGCTACAGAAAATCAATGCTCAACTTTTATTACTGGCTGCATAACGCGAGGAGGAGCGCCACGCCGGCCGGTACTTAGCAGTCGAGGGGAGGCTCGGACGGCCGGCCCGGGCATGTCAGGTGTTTTCTAAGTGATATCTGCAGTGGTAATATCAATCATGTGTGGTGCCTCGGGGGGGGGGTGGGGGCGGGGCTTCCAGGGGCCAGCCGAGGGCCTCGCTGCGTAGAGTATACGCCGAGCAAATGAACTCGAAGTTTTGAATCTGAATTCCGTCCTCACGTAAACAGTTACACGCTTTACACACCTTCACACCCCCCAGCCCTCACAATTGTCATCAAACTAAACGATCGATTCCCCCCACCTCCACCTCCCACCACCGCCGACCATCCGTCCATCAACAGAATCAACCGGGATGTGTGTGTGTGTGTGTGTGTGTGTGCTGTAACAGAATCTAAACCCGAGCAGTGTGGATCCAGAGCGGCCGAGGCCTCTCAAACATTTATGAGGGGCTGCCAAGGCACGGGCCCTTCTGGGACAAACAGCCCCCAGTTCTGTACTCTCAGTCCCGATCAATGGAACTCAAGTTCATTACACACACTCTTCAGCCGAGCGGCGGCCGCTGACTTTTTTTTCTCCCCCTCCGATCGTCAAGCAGCCGACCGCTGGGGCCGCATTACACTGGCTTGTTTACGTGACTCCTTGTATGGGGCAGGTGGGGGAGCAGGGAGTTTCAGGTGTGTGTGTGTGTGTGTGTGTGTGTGTGTGTGTGTGTGTGTGCGGGGCTGCTCCCAGTAGCCAGAGCTTGAGGTTATCATTATGTACAGGTGCAGGCGATGCTGCGATGCTAATGCTAATGCGCTCTCAGTGGCCACAGCCCCGGTCCCAGCGCTGTGCTAGCTAGCTAGCTACTCCCCTCCAATTAAAGGCTGAGGGATGCCTGGCCGGGGCAGGGAGGACAGGCCTGGGCTACCCGGGGCCCCGCGGAGAACAGGCTCGCGCTAGTCGAGGAAAACATTGTCAGAGAACAAATTGTGCATAGATTGGAGTGCTGCTGAAAATCCCATTGTGGATTTGAATGATTTGTTGGTTGGTGTGAGTTGTATGGAATAGAATCTACTTCCTGGTTTCATGCAGACTAACAACAAGACTAATTCACTCTTATTACAAATCACTTAAGAAAATGAATGAAATCCAACTCAACAGTATCCAATGCATCAAGTGAACAACTGTTTTTCAGGGTAGAGTAGATAAGAAGTAGAAGAGTAGAAACAGTAAAAATCCATCCAATACAGTAAACAGTGTCATCATGTAAACATGTGATGATTTCCTTAATGAGTCTGAAGCTATAAAAACATCTTGTCAACCGTGATCTGATTGCCGCTCACAGCCATGGATATACCACCAGTGCTGCAAGATGGGGGTCTGCGTATGTGTGTGTGTGTGTGTGTGTGTGTGTGTGTGTGTGTATGATGTGTTGTGTTGTGAGAAAGCGGAGAAAGAGCAACTGCCATGGTCATGCATCGTATTGATCGAGCCGCCAACCTCAACCTTACTTAAACATTACACACAGAGATAAGGAGTTACACAACCCTCCATACCGAGCTGTCATTTCAACTCTCTCTCGCTCTCTCTCTCTCTCTCTCTCTCTCTCTCTCTCTCTCTCTCTCTCATGCTGTGAAATTTTCCTACTGCTCTGGCACTATAAAGCCATTGCTGTCACACACACACACACACACACACACACACAAGCAAACACTCACATAGACACGTTTACTTAGACACACGTACATACAGGGTCACACGCCAACACACACCACGCAAATGCACACAGTGACATATAGACACACACACACACACACACACACACACTAAAGGATCTAGGCCAAAGGCGAGGGTAATGTGTGTCAAAAATACTCAGGCAATCAGATGGACCCCCCCACCCTGGTTTACACACCAGCCCTGTCAATCATTTGTTGAGCAGTAAATGTGAATGGCCCTTTACTCCCGTACGCTCAGCGTCTCAGGACACGCTACAGTAGGAGGACGGCCGCTGATCGCTCAGCTGTCATTAGACCAGTAGGAAGCAACGACCTCAGTGGTAGAACCCACGATGAAGATCAGGATACGTACCAAACCAACATTATTAGAACTCATCACTCAATAACTCAAAAGCTCAGACGACTCCATTGTGTTTGTCTGAGCGCTGAGCTGAAATCTGAGCTTTACTTTTGTGTCAGCAGCAACTTTCTCCGTCACTTGCAAGCGGCGAGCCTGCACAGTAAAACGATGATGATGGTGATGATGATGATGATGATGGTGGCGATCGGCAGTAGACGTAAAAATAATCCGCTACATTCACCGATCCCCCTGATGGCATGGCGGTGCCGCGTGGCATGGCGAGTGACATCCATTGTGTTGCGGTGGGAATGTGGACAGTGTTGAGGTATGCGTCTGGATTACGGTGGTGGTAAAGCTATACGGTAGTCAGGTGGCTGCTATAAGATTATACACCCCCTTCCCTTTGCTCTTTGAGCCTCTGCGTGTGTGTGTGTGTGTGTGTGTGTGTGTGTGTGTGTGTGTTTGATGCCTCCTTTGGACAATGTGGTTACAAGATACTTCTGGCAGAGGGGTGAGGCGATATATCTGTGCATGTGTGTGTGTGTGTGTGTGTGCGTGTGTGTGCGTGTAACTGGAGACAGTGATTAAACGTTTAAAGCACAGATGATCCAACAGGTGCTCTGGCTCAGTGTCTCTTTCTCTCCCACCCTCTCTCTCTCTCTTCGTTGACCCCCCCAACCCCGGCCCAGCTCCCTTCTTGTCTCTCTGTACTTGTGCTGAAGGGTATTTAAAGTAACAAAGCCTTCTGTGGAGTCCACTGTCTTACACACACACACACACACACACACATAGCGCTTCCTTGTTCTGGAAAAAGAAAAATTGTAGTGTAACGGAAGCTTCGGAGCTGCTGGCAAGTGTGGCCAAGAGGCATTTAGACAAAGGGAGGCGTTAATCAATCAAATACACACACACACACACACACACACACACTACCGCACTAGCAGACGCATACACTTGCACACAAGCACACACCAACATGTAAGACAAGTAGAAAGGTTAAAACTGTCATCTATTGTTGTGTCAGAATATTTCTGGGCGGGGCCAGCTCTCTGCCACGCCCACTTGACCACTGTAAGCTGCCTTAGGTCATAAAGTTGTACTTTAGTGCCACCTGGCATTGGCTTTCATTGCTGTTTGCCACCCTTGGTGTTACACTGTAAGCTTGCAAAGTATATTAGGACTTGGTGATGAGACGTTTGTGCGCGTCCTGCCAAATAGGGAGCATACTCACTCCCCTAACATGAACCTTCACGTCCGCTCTCGACGGCCAAGTCGGACGGTCTCGATCGACAAGTAAACTTCTGGGATCTTTATCCGTCCTTGTGTTCTTTTGTTTTGGTTTGACCATTAGATATTATGTCAAATGTCATGGAGGACATAAGAACCCTGTGTATCTCCTAAAATGCGTCCTACAATAAAATCAATGAAACTCACAACACATCCCAAACCACATATAAACACGCTCCACACACACTAACTTTTGATGCAACAACGATCGCGCCTTTCTGTTTTTTCTCAGAATCACTCATTTCCTCCCAATCTACTCGTATTATGCAGTTGACATTCCCAGCATGCAGTGCACTAGTAAAGCCTCTCGCCTGGTTCTCCACATCAACTGCAGCTTTGACAGGCAGCGCGCAAACATGTCACCTTGCATTACCCCCGAGGAGGAGGAGAGGGGGACCACCGCCGCGCAGTACCTTCCAACAAATTAAACCACCATTTGCACTAAAGTCGACTCCCCTCATCACATGACGGGGGACAAAAATCACACGGAGAAGAAAGAAAGGAAAAGATGGAAGACATGCAAACAGCACGCTCCGTCTTCCGTCAGCACTCTGCCGACCGGCGTCCATCATCAAACGAGAACCAAGCCAGGGAGGAGGGCGAGAGACGGGTAGGGGTAAAACAAGAGAGAGAGGAAAAGAGAGTGAGAGAGAGAGTGGGGGGGGGGGGATGACGCTATGGATTAACTGTCCTTCATGCCGAAAATATACATCCCCAGGCGCTCGGCGCTGAATTATTAATTCAAATTTGTCAGAGAAAGAATGAGAGAAACGTATTGACGAGGAGACGGGCCCTTTAATGGGCTCATTAAAGGGGAGGCTTTCCACACCGGGCACCCTCTGTGCTGCTGCAGGAGTTTTAGCGGGGTGGGGGGGGGGCGGTGGAGGGCGGGGGGGATACTTGACCCCCCAATGATTTTCTGTCACTTTATCATAAACAAGAAACGTTGACGTGCCCCCCCCCACCCCCCTTCCTCCACCACCAAACCCACCCCTACATGTAATTAGCCGAGGGGTGCAAAAGTGCACTGAATGCAAACCAGGTTCAAGCACATGCACTGACACACACACACACACACACACTGCAACCTGTACCTGCTTCTACTATTGCTGACAGGTACCATTGAATGAACCAATGGCAGGAGAGGAAAGAAGCGCCCCAAGTACGACCTCACAGCCGCAGTGATTATTGACTTCTACTCCATTAGAATTTCTTTTTTTTCCATTCCACTGCTCCGTAGATCATTTCACCAAACAAAGTGAATTTTCTGTCTGGCCCGCTGTCCATTATGTCTGAGCGGGCCGGGCTAGCGTTAGCTTCATTAGCTCCACAGCTACATGGCTGGGAGGTGAACCGGCGAGGGGGGTTAACTGGCCGTAGAATCCAGACGGCATTAGGGAGGTGAGAGAGCACGGGCCCGTGGCTGCACCGTGCCCTCCGAGGTCGGCTCATTGAAAGGCATTTGGTTCCGCCTCAAGGGGGGCTAAAGAACGGGGCAAAAGGGAGGGGGGGGGGGTGGTGCTGTAAAATAGGAAGAGGGGGAAGGAAGGGGGACTAGAGGGACCAGGGAGCCTAAGCACTAGGTTCATTGCTGATTCAAGTCTCTCTGTGTCCTTCTGGCAAATGGATTTTCATAATGCTGAGACAATATGATTTTTTTTGGTTTCCCCAGGTTTGCCCCGGTGCGTGTTTGATTGAGTGTCTGAATAACTGGACTTAGTATTGTATGTACCAGGAAGAAACTACAATCCTTGGCTATCCTATTTTTTTCCCCGCAATATGTACCGTCCAAAAGAACTCTCTTACAGTCAGGCACGTTCTCAATCCTTATTCCCGTTGATGTGAACCTCCCTGCCTGCGCCCACCTACAGCAGGCCTCAAAGTCCTTAATAACACAGTGGCAGACAGGACCGACGGATGTGGGATGTAAATGTGTTTTCCCCTTCACCTCCGGACGAAGCCCCGGCGCCTCCCAGCCAGCATTAGGCAACGAGAGGAGCTTGTCTCCCCGCTGCTCCAAGCCCCTTTTCTCTTGTTTATTTCATCAGACCTAAGGCGCTTTTCCCATCCTCTCAACATCTCTCAACCTCTTTCCATCGCCCCGGTGAGCCTGCCGACCCGTCCTTGGGCGACAGGACAGGACCAGCCGCTACCTGCTTAGCTTAACAACACTCGTAATGTTGTCGGTGGAGGTTTAGATTTGACTTAATATATCCCCAACTGGACCGTCCCTGCTTAATTCTCTTTCATAGCTGCATGGTGTTTGGCCCCCCGAGTGGCTAAAGGGGAGGTTTGACGAGTCGGCAAGCAAATTGAGCCTTCATGCTTTATTCTGACACGCTGAAAAAAGCACGTCCCTACTGGTGGCTTGTTTTCAGAGCCAGGAACCTCGAGACGGTTGTTATCATGCATTGTTAGCGCAGAGGAAATTTGGCCTCTGGACATCGGGCTCTGTGTTAGCTTTAGGGCATGTAGCGCTATGCTATTGAAATAAAGACTCACTGTATGTTGTTCAGTGAAGAGTCGCCATTCAAGGCTTAATGAGGCCTTTGTTAAAAGGATTAAAAAAGTTATTGAACATAATGTGAACTTCTTCAGATTAGTGTAGTCCACCGTTAGTAGGAGTCATGCCCAAACTCGGCATCTATTGCAGCCCAACCGTCCTGGTAGGGGGATCCCTCTCTGAGTAGCCCCTCGCTCTCTGAGTAGCCCCTCCCTCTCTGAGTAGCCCCTCCCAAGGTTTCTTCCATTTTGTCCTGAAAGGTTTTGTGGGAGTTTTTCCTTGTCCTCTGTGAGGGTCTAAGGCTGGGGGATGTCGTGTACTAACCATTTATTGTTTCACATGTTGGGCACTGTGAAGCCCTTAGAGACTGTAACGGTGATTAAGGGCTATACAAATAAATGTGATTTGATTTGATTTGATTTGGTCATGAAGGCCTTGCCTGCAGGAAAGTTGCCTGCAGGTCCTGAAAAAGACTTAAAATGTCTTAAATCTCTGTATATAAGGTCTTGAATACAGTTAAATGAAGCAATTCAGTTTTAGAGGTCTTACAATGTTTCCTGGTGCTGTTCTATCTTCTAAGATAACTCTGATTGATTGTGATTAATTGTTTTGATTCTCATGTTTGTTTGTTTTTGCCGAACTTGTCTTGAATTTCATCATCACAGGCGTTATAAATGTCTTAAAGTATTACATTGAACTTGATTAAACTTGCAGACAGCCTGAGGTAGTTATACAGGTCCATTAAGAGGTATATGTAAGGTCAGGTAATAATAATGGTATATATGATGTTGGGAGGCACCAATTACCAATGCAGTTAAATAAATGAAACCCCGTGGGGGGTCCTTTACCTAGTCATGTCTTATCAGAAACAATACCTTTAACACCATGTTTAACATGTTCTGCAGCATTAGCCTCAATAGGGTGTGTAATGTAATCTCAGCCTGTATCTTTATTAGAGATCAAAATCCAGCTGCAGGTTGATAACGGCCCAAAGAGACGACCCATAAACCTCCCCCTACTTACACACGCTCCACTTGTAGCCTGCGATAGCGTAGCCGTGATGCTAGCTAGCCTTTGGTGTTCAGCTTTGGTGTATCCAGCCCCAAACATCCCCATTAAATGTTAAGAGGCGCACAGCCCCGGTTTTACCCCCTCTTTTCCCCCTCCTCTGATGTGGAGGCGCCGTGGAGGAGGAGGGGAATTCCCCAAATGGGGGTTGGAGGAAGACTAGGAAGTGGGGACCTCCAGGGAGCAGGGAGGCTTGTTTGCTAGCAAGCGAGGTAGGCGGATAGATAGATGAGCACTGTAATGCTCTAATGGGAAGAAATACATCCACGTGAAATGCTGTCAGTGGAGTATCGACGGCAGCTGAGGTGAATGTTTGTCTGTTTGTGTGTGGAGGTGTGGGTGTGTGTTTGAGATCAATGGTTAAAGTGGATACTTCATGTATGTGTGGGTGTGTGTTTGAAAAAAGGAGGGGTCAGAGGGAAATTGTATTTTTCTCAACACGCACAAAGCCTAGTTTACCTATCAGAGCATTGCAATATTGCTCAGATAACACTTAAGTGATACGGTTGACCGTGCAGCCATTACCCCTTGGCCTATTGTCCCTTGCTGGCCTGTTTTTACCACACACACACACACACACACACACACACTAATAAACATGTAGTAATAACACATTTGCTCGTCCTTCCTCCAGTCAGTCCCAAGACCTCACTCGGCCCCTTCCACCCCACCCAGAGTCAAGGGTCACTGGGTTCCCTGCCTCCGACGCCCTCCTCCCTGATTGGAGCCACGCAGGGAGGCGGGTTAATGATGAATAAAGTAGCAGCGGACAGCGGCGGCTTGATAACGGTCAAACAGTGCGCCATAAAGACGACCTGCAGCCGCTCCTCGCTCTTTGAGGCGCCGCTGCCGTCGTATACAGCTTTGATAGGCTCGTATAAACGCTTGTGAAAATCCCATTGGAGAGGAGAGCCCCAAGTCCCGCCTACATGGGAAGTGACCGCGTTGTCTTCTACTCACATTTAACTGGCCAAGTTTACGGACAGCACTTGACTCAATAACCCTTTATGACCCAGGGGTTTGTTGGTTTTGGACCCGGCAGGAAACTAGAGTCTGAATCACCATGTGACTGCCAGGGTTACTGACTGGGCCACTAGGAGAACATGTTATTATTAATCTGTTACCATGTGACCCCCACCCTATTGTGACATCACCCTTTACGGATATTAATACCTGACTCCTCAACAGGACACATGGCTGTTGCAGGGGATTGAACCTGTGACCTTTCTAGTAACAGGACGGCCTCTCTGAGGTACCAGGCTACTCAACGCAGCGCTCCTCCACCTCTTCAGCTCCTTATGCCCAGAAAATGAAGCGATGCCCGTTTCGCAGAGAACGGCGATCTTTGACACCAAACGATTCGGGCTATTTTTTGTTGTATTTTGTGGTCTGAGCTGCTCCAATCTGTGAGGCATCAGCCAATCAGAGAGGAGTAATGGAGCGGGCATTTACATGAGTGAATGTGCAGTGTGTCTGAGCGCTGTGTGTGTGTGTGTGTGTGTGTGTGTGTGTGTGTGTCCCTGGAGCAGGTTGATTGTAAGGGGCGGTGAAAGACTGTGAGAGCACACAAACACACACACACACACACACACACACACATTCACACACACACACCTCTGTGGGTGAATCACAGCACAGAGCAGATCTAGTCTAATTAAAAAGCACAGCTGTGAATTCAGGGGTTCTGTGTGTGTGTGTGTGTGTGTGTGTGTGTGTGTGTGTGTGTGTGTGTGTGTGTGTGTGTGTGTGTGTGTGTGTGTGTGTGTACCTGCGCGTTGGGTCGCTGGCTCCGGCGTGATCGCCCGTCAAACAAAACAATGTATTCCGCGGGACCTCGGGGTTTCCATCTGAGCGTTCGGACGCGGCGCTGCAGCGCTGCGGCGGCTTGATGGGAAAAAAAGTTGATAATTAGTCCCACAGTGACTGAACGATGAGACGGAGGAGAGAAACAGAGAGGGAGAGATGAGCGGGGGGGTTGAGGGAGAAGAAGAGAGCGCTCAGCAACCTGACTCCCCCCGCCCCCCGTCCCATCGCCTGTCCCACCTTGGACTGAACCGTTCTGGTTTGATCGCCACAAACCCGAGAACAACTCCCCTTCCAGCTGAGTGTTTGCTTCCAGAGGGGAGAAGACATCAAGCTGTTGTCATCGGTCGTCAGTGAGACAAGTGTCGGGATGTTGTTTCCTCTTTCATTATTTTTTCAGAAGGTCTTGGTGATAATTAGCAATTAAAATGCTCGCTGCGTTTCCCCCTAATTAGCTTGACAGAGACATTGGGATGCCCCCCCCCACCCAACATACCCATCAACCCTCCCTCCACACACACAGACAAATCTTTCTGAGAAACCATGGCAACACTCATGTTTTTGCCGTGATCTTGTCATGTTGCTGCAGAACGAAACCCTGAACTGATCCTGAAGCAGCGAGACGGGACCCGAGGACGCTCGTCCTTCCTCATATTATATCATACTAAACAATTTACCGACGCTAAATATTTCTCGGCGCCTCAAAAGCACCTTTTTTAAAATGTAATTCCTCGTTATCTATCGCGTCCCCGCCACGCAACCCGCTCAGGAAAGGTTCTCCTTCATGTCCCCGTCACCTCGGCCTCAGGACTAGATTTGGTCTGTGGTGTATCTTCAGTGTGATGTGTGATGTCACTCTGTTGCTCCTCGCAGCAACAACGTCTGGTTAAGACAGCATGTGTGTGTGTTCATATTTGGATCACGACAACGGGCCACATTTTCCAGACATTTTGTTCAACTCCCAAACCTTTCAGCCCCAGACCGAGGCCTGGTCTTTCTGTCTGTCCTGGTTGAATCCTAGTGATGAAGGTTTTCGTCTCACTAATGTGCTTCTGCATGCCTGTTCTCCTGTGTTATCTACTAAAGTGGTGTCCTGTCACTCTGCTACACGTCATCTTGTGTGTGTGTGTGTGTGTGTGTGTGTGTGTGTGTGTGTTTCGGCGCCAACTCAAATGTACATTTTCCCTGTCAAATAAACTAAAAAATAAAAGGTCCAATTGCAGACCTGCATAGGACGCCTGTGTGTGTTAACGATAGCACAACACACACACACACACAGACACACACTCCGCGGCTATATTAATCCTCCAGTCGTGTTGGTGGTGTGACCGCCGGTTCAGGAGTCTGATCTGGGGTCAGACAGCTGAGTGGCAGCAGGAAAAAGCACATGTCATGTTTGTTTGGAGGCTCCTTTGTCACCAGCCAGACCAACTACCCCCCCCCAAGCCCCGCCCCCCCTCCCCCATCCTCCCCCCTTTCCCTTCCTGCCCTCCTCTTGGCCTTATTGAGCCCCCCCCCCCCCGCTGTGTCATTCAGGGGTCAGGGTGAGAACACACACACACACACACTATATACAAGCTCAAACAGAAAAAAACCCATACAGACGAGCAACCACACACACACACACACACACACACACACACGCTGACTGTAATAGCATGGTGGAGTGCATCATAGATGGAGGTGCCTTGAAGGACTGGCTTCTCATTCTCTAGACCTCATTAGCTGCTGATTTATCTCCCCCTCCTCCCTCCTGCTCTCCCCCCTAATGCTCTGGGAGGGGGTGTGTGTGTGTGAGAGAGAGAAAGAGAGAGAGAGAGAGATTGTGTGTGTGTATTTATGTGGATTAGTGTGTGTGTTTGTGTGAGAGACTGAGGCACAGATTGTGTGTGAGAGATAGGTGAGTGTAAGTGTGTGTGCATAGGAGAAAGTGTGTGTGTGTGTGTGTGTGTGTGTGTGTGTGTGTGTGTGTGTGTGATTGGTCCGGAGGTGTCAGCTAGACACACAGACTCCGTCGTTCTGCATTAGCCCTCTGTGAGCCCACTCAACCTGGGGTCAAACGGATTAATAAAAGATCACACACACACACACACACACACACACACACACACACACACCTCCAGCTGATTGAATATTCTGCAGCCCTGTGCTTCATAATCACGAGGAGCACACACAGCAGCTCCACCATTATCCATTTAGCACATTTTTGTCTTGTCTTGCAGTAATGGGCTCGAACCCCCGGTGAGCTTGTTACTGTCAAGGAGAAGTGCTTGTAGCAGGTCGGATTTCAGGGAACAGACAAAATTAATTTCAGAAAAACAAAGACAAGTGTCACCAAATAAATAAATTCCTGCGCTTTTATTGCACTTGCTGGTTAAGGTAGTTCTTTATAAAGCTTTTGAATTTGTGAAGTTCTTCCACTGATAATCACTATGAAGGGTTTTGTTTTGTTTGGGTGAAACGGGACGGTGAAGAGTGTTGCAGGTTGAGGTTGAGCTCCTCCACCGATAATAAATGTAATTCTGCCCTACATAATTAATTTACTCCTGGGGAATGAGTCTCAGGAGGAGAGCCTCTTTTTCGCCCTCACCTGATTCCCTCCACATGCCGCTCTCAAGAGACGATTCAGAAAGAAAAGGGAGGGGGGGGGTTTCATCAGGCGCCGCATTTTGAAGTCCTCTTTTACGTCAAATCGAGCTGCAACCAAGGAACTCAACCTGTGATCCCGTTCCCTGATCAATAACAACACAAATTACCCTGTAAACACCACCAACCCTAACTTTGATTTACCTCTTTAACCGATCAGCTCCCGGTCAAAAACAGCACAGAAGTGAATCAAGTCTGCTCAATTTTGTTTTACATTTAGACACAAGAAGCCACTGTTGCTAAAGAGCTGAGGAGATCCAACATGGCCGCCGGAGGATGAAAGCCCTGTATTTAACTTCTATTCTTCTATCATGAAAGTTTCATCTGGCGTTATCTAACCACCACGTCCTCTTTTTTGTCTCCTCCCGTCTGGTAGATGTGAAGAACCTGGAGAACTTCCACCTGGTAGAAAGCGTCCAGGAGCAGGTGAACGCGGCGCTGCTGGACTACGCCATGTGCAACTACCCGCAGCAGACGGACAAGTTCGGCCAGCTGCTCCTCCGGCTGCCCGAGATCCGAGCCATCAGCCTGCAGGCCGAAGAATACCTTTACTACAAACACCTGAACGGGGACGTGCCCTGCAACAACCTGCTCATCGAGATGCTGCACGCCAAGAGGGCTTAGGGAAGGGACTGCATTACCCACGATGCAACTGTGCGGGGAACCCGAGATTCTCGCTGCAGCCCAAACTACGCCCATGCCGATGCTTTTCGCTAACCCCAACCCGACCCTCCACAGGGAGCGATAGCATCTCTCGTTTATTTTCAACTCATTTTGACGGTCAAGTAACACTTGAAGAACAGATTTGGACAAATACAAACACACACACACACACACACACACACACACAGCATATGAATCCCTTTACTCTGATAATAGACAGAAGTCTGGAAGCTCTGGTTCTCCTCGATCCTGCAGATTCTCAGAAAGAGAGGATAGAGAAAGGGAAAGAAAAAAAAACGCTTGAAAGAAACTCTGAGGTTTGACTCTGAGATCGAATCTGTTTGTCTGCACGAACACAACTATCAAGGTGATGCAAAGACTGGCAGGCTGTGACTTTAAGAGCAAACAACCCCTGAGTCTTTTCCCGCCGGTGACACTGTGAGAGGCTTTGCTGCCACCCTGCCCGTCGGCGAGGAGCAGCGGGTTACGTAGTTAGACGCTCTCTCATTGACCCGGCTGTTAGCTGGCGGTGTTGGTACTGTAAAAAAAACGAGGCCGGAGACTCTCATCTACCTACCAACCATCCCGTCTGTTGGAAATGTCACGCTAGGTGGCCGCAGAGGCAGCTTGGCCCGACTGAAAGGGAGAACTGTCGGGGGAAAAAAAACGTCTCGATTTGTGCAGAGACCCTCACCCCTAAAAAAGAAACTTCTGTTAACGTATAAATGGAAAAGAAATAGGGCAAATAATAAGAAAAATAAAATAACTTTTTTTGAAAATGGCAGTTATGTCCTCATGGTCATCTTGTGGTTCCGCTTTCTAAAACCCTTATTCCACCCAACACCTTTCACCGCGTACCTCAGAGTTTTAAACCACGTTGTCAGTTAAATCAAATGTATTTATAACTAATTTCTCCCTTTTATTACAACTGGAACAAAAAAATAAGTGTGATTCTGGAAACGGAGAAGGAGAGACCGAACAGACCAAAGCCTGCTGCAGAACAGGAAAAGGAAATGACAAAATACCTTAACTATCAGTATTATAAGAGAAAAAAAAGATTTGTGATGTCACAGTTATGTGAGTCTTGCCTTATTTCATTACCATGCTAGCTAACCGTGCAGATGTGAATGAAAATATGTACAAATATATATATAAAGTATTAATGTTGTAAAAAATGAAAAAAAGAATAATTCAAGAGGTGTTTACATTCATGTGGTCATATGGGAGAGAACTGTGATGAAGCATAAATTGCAAAGCAATGATTTCCTAAAAAATGAAATTAACGAAATGAAAAAAAAAGATCTCTCTGGTTTGCTTTCTTCGGTGTGTGTACAGTGTTTTGATTTTTTATTTCTTTTGAGCAGTACTTAAATTATGTCGTGAGACACTAAAATCAGAAAGGAATCACACTTAAACTTTGCGTTTCTATCTGTGTCTGCTGCCATTCAAACCGTTGTTTCTGTTGCATTGCTGTATAAGGGTTCCGTTTCAGTTGCCAACCTTTTTTTTTGTAGAACTTTATTTTTTACAGTGCTCTACCGTTTTTGATGTACAGTATGTCACTGGTCACGCTTAATAATGAAGATAATTTATTGCGTTTCTGGGTTCCCATCTTTGTGTTACACGCCAGAATAAATTTGTTTACTGTAGCATGTTCTGTTATTTTTCCCAAATAGTCGTTCAGGAACAAAATAATGATCCTAGAAAAAAACAAAAATCACCGCCATTTTTTTCTTTCTTTTCTTAAATGTCTATGGAAGTCTACGTCTGTACATTGAAAAGAGTATTGTATTTAAGCGAGTAGGTGTGAATGATGTTCCTGTCCATCAGTTTTTCTTATTGAATTTCACACTGCATCGTTGTTCTGTCCGGTTTGCTCTTATACCAAAGACTGCATCTGTCCCCCGTGAGCTGTGATGACTGGTATTGTGTCCAAAACGAACAAAAAAACGGCTCTCTTTTTTTTCTCCTCTCAGTTTGGCATCCCAAACTCTCCTCGTGTGGAATTCTACCCATGTAGTTGTTACTGGTTTACCAAAATGTCCGCACCCTTACCTCCCACAGCAACCTGTCGTGTTGTATCCGTCTACCTGTCTACATTTTATAAGTCATAGAACGATCAAAGAAGTCTTTCCATGGCATGTTTATTGTACAGTGTGTTCACTTGACGCCATTACTTCTACACTTCAGATCCCTTTTCTTTCATTTTGTCCAACAAAGAAACGACTTCATCTCTGCTTCAAGTGTTGGTGGTAAATTCATCAGCATTCATTCGAAGAGAGAAGTGTTTTTTTTAAGAAGACGTGCAAAAAGCCCCTTTGGCGAAATATTTGGCTTTAGCTTCATGACATTATTAAGCTTTTCTCGATCCCCGACTCCTGCTTCCCCCTCAAATCCCTTATAAATTGTGTCTATTGATCAGACAATCTTTTATCAGTGACCCCCCCCCCCTCCTGTTTGGGTTCTGCAGCTGCTTTGGACTTCCTCAAACATAGACAAACCTTACACCATGTGCATGCAATACAGTCACACACACATGCAACCATTGCAGAAATCTCACTTTTTTAAATTGTTTGGGGGAAAAAAATGTTTTGCTGTCAGAAGTTATAGTAGTTATATAGTTAAAACTGGTCTGATAACTAGCTGGTTAATATGGGATGTAGGTTTGATTTACAATATACTCATTTGGTTCCACAGACAGTATGTAGGGGAAATGCATTAAGGAGGACTTGCAATGGCTAGCACTGTGTTTACACACACACACACACACAGACACACACACACAAAACACGCTGACCTTCCTTCCGCTTGTCTATGACCTTTGCCCCCCTGCTGTCATCCTGACCGCCCCTATCACACCACTTCCTGGTCCTGGGGAGTGTTTCTCTGAAGCTAATGGAATTTTTCCTCATATTTCAATAAATAACTATTATGCTTACAGCGTCGTTCTCTCGCTTCCTCCGCTCGCCAGCGCCGTCCAGTCCACACACCCCTGGCATAATAATCCATCATGTTCCTATAATAAAACAATATCTAGGAAATTAAAAGTCCCCTCATTGGTTCACCGCTATAGACAGACACACCTCAATGATGTTGGTCATTTGAAAGGCAGAAGACATTTTTCCAAAATAAATCTCACTTCAATGTCAGTAATGAATTTGAGTCTTCATCACTTTTATCATTTTGGAATGAAACTCGTGTTTTCGTGGTGCGATCAATACCCGCTCAATACTGGACGCCAGGTAAGGAGGTTTAATTCCAATCTGTGTCTCTGCAGACTCGCCTCTTTGTGTGGAAGTTCATGGACATTGTCAAAATGAGCCAAAATGAATTTGCGTGGAAAAACACGAGGGGAAACCAGACGGGGAGAGGGCTGTACAGTATGACTCACCTTTTATAACACACATGAATCTTTTACAAGCACGTGTACAGCAAGTACACAAACTAACCAACAGCTAGCTAATACATTTAACACACAAGCCCTCGGATGAGAAGAAATGGAAAAGAAATATGGAATTACATTACATTTACTTTGTAGGCATTTAGCTCACACTCTTATCAGTGACAATACAAGCAACCAATAGTGAGGAATGGAAGAGGTAAAAATGTGACTGTGGATGACAGAGAAGAAAAAAGAGTCTGAATAAAAACAAAAAAATAATGATTTCATTTTAAAGAATTGAATTAAAAAAAAATCAAAATCAAAGTACAATCACAGCCGGGTCAGTCGACGTGGACGAGGCCGCAGCTTTTCTGAGGGGCGGGGCTGCGAGGGAAACAGGAAGTAGTAAACTCGAGCTCCATGGGAACGTGGAGACTGCAACCAGCCGGCAGGGAGTCCACGTCTGAGGGAGGAGGCTCCTGGACGGACGAAAGGGTGGAGGGGGGGTTAGTTCAGTTTCAAGTAGAGTTTAGTTTCATTCATTTAAGTAATAACACGTTGCACAATGCAGCGGTGAACCCAGAGCTGCAGGTCTGACTTGCCGTCTGTTTTCCTGAAGCACATTTGGTAATTGTCTTTGGCTACGAGCACAAACGCCCCGCCCCTTTTAAGAAAATGGCGCTGTTGTTGAGTTGAGTTGTTTGAAAGTCCTTTTAATGCATTTCCACAAAAAAATTGTCTTTTCTTCACTGTCTCATTTTGTGATCACCTCCATCTGAAACCCCCTTAGGAGCAAAGAGGAGACAAGAGAGAGAATCAGTTCTTGAGACTTCATGAGATCAATGTGAAGATGCTACCATGTATAATGGTAATATGTTCCTACTGTACGGCTGCTGGCCTCGTGGCTTCAGTAGGAAAATGTTTGAGAAGAAGGAGTCATAAAACATCATGTTGAGTTTTCTTTGAGATCTCTCTCTAATCTCATGGTCTCATGTCCAGGAGAGTTAAATTACACTTATTCCAGATCATTTGCAGATCTGTTGTTGTGATCAGAGTGACATCAACATGAATTTTATGTGTTTGTTGCTCTTGAGTTGAATTGAGAAACGAGAGAACACCCTTCAGTCTCATCTTGGTGTTAAAAGGAGCTTGTTTGTGTCCAGGAGACATAAAAGGTAGAAATATGAGATCTGTTGAGTTTACCAATGTCTTACTGTATTTCACATTGACCAATAACTCTCCTGACTCTCTGATACCTGCAGACTTGTCTCATCTAAATTTATATATTTCTTTTGATGTAAACCAGAGATGCCAGGATTGTTTTATACCAAGACAAAGTTTTCAGTTGGATTTCGGTTAACTAAAGATGAGATAACCCCCTGAAAACACTGAGGCCTGATCTTACAAGGTAAATGCTTTTAAAATCATGAGGCATCTCTCTGCTGACATAATAGAATGATGCATTCATGAATTTCAACATATTTCCAAAAACGACATGGAAGGTTTTAAAAGGAAAAGCCTCAACGTTAGCTCAACGAGGCGTACCCATTAAGGGATGAAGCTGAGTTAAGGAGGTCTTCCAGCCTGGTGCTGAAAACTACTTGACAACCAAGTGTAGCTCTGCCCAATCTCCCTCCGCTCCCCTCATCCCACAACCGAGAGTTTGATTCAAAATCAAATATCCAACATTTGATGAACCTGACTCCGACTATCATGCGTTATATATTACGTTATATTGCAGTACAACAGTAAGCAGTACATTACATTACAGTAAAACACATTATAGCTTCTGAGTCGGTTAAAGACATCAAACCAGCACAAATACCACGTACACTTTCCTTCCTCATACCTCAACCTGTAACTCAGCACTTGTCTCGCTCACACACACACACACACACACACACACACACTACTCACTCTACTCACTCTATTGTACAACAGCTCTCTGGGTTGAATGTGTATTTTACCCTTCTAAAATGGGTAACCATGAACTCTGTTATTAGTCTAATAATATTGGTAATGTAATGATTACAGGATAAAGCGTTTCTCTGCACCCAAATAACCTGACAGAATCCAAGTAGACACAAATGCTGACTTTATTTCTGTAATCCTGTATGTGCGACCCTTTTGGTTTTCTGCATTTTCAACCAAAAATCCACCAATTAAACTCGAGAAACATACAAAATGTCTCTTTAATCTATTCACTTTTTTCCCCCCACAAAGCAAATCATACGAGGGATCGCATGACTGCCGACGATAGCGCGGCGGTGTTTCTAGCGTGGCATTAAGGATGCCGGTCACAGCCGGGCAAGCGGCCAGCTCGATCCCTGGCGCACGGCGTTGGAATCCTCACTCCGAGCTTGGCTTGCAGTGTCTGGCCTCCTGTCTGTAAATGTGTTAAACCTGCTTTCACTCGCCATGAATTTGTATAAATAATGTATATACATTTATCCACAGACTCTAACAAGTGCAGCCTCAGGTGAAAATACTCAGAAATGCATGCTGCGCGCCTCCCTGAAGGTAGACACCAGCTCCAAGCCGACTAACTCAAAAGATAACCGAACAGAGAGAGGAGGGGAAAAAAATACACAAATGAATAACTTGCCAAAAGCAACACAAAACGCACACACACATACAGTTTTGCTCTCACACACACACACACACACACACCGTCAGATGCAGTGCTGTCAGTTTCTAAACGAGTTTTCCCTTCCATCGCACAAACAGCCCCAAGTTCTGTCTGCCAGTGTTATCCGCAGCTCTCCGACGGAAGCTCGCTGATGAAGAGCGAGGAGGCGAAACGAAGCAGCGGAACTCTTCAGAGAGGCAATTAGCCAAGTTTCGAATTACTTACGGCAAACAATGACTGGGGGGCTCATTGTCTGGCGGCCTGATGGACAAACTTTAAAAATATAAAGATCAAATTAATAGGCAAGCGTTTTTTAAATGGGAACGCTCGGCATTGTTATGCAAAACCCTCACCTCGGCATGTAAAACAAATACACTGAGATCTGGAGATGGAACGGTCGAAGGCCACCGCCGTTTCATTTCAAAGCATGCATTATACATCGTTGTGCATAAAGAGGAAGCCTACAGCATTAAGATGTTTTTTTTTTCTATGATGATTATCCTTTATTAGTCATTAAAAAGAGAAAAGACAGAAAAAATACAACTTTTAAGCACCTGAACCTCGCTGCCAGCATTCCATTAGTAATTGCCCGCACAATGGGGAGAGCCTTTGGAGATTTTTCAATTTCAAAAAATGAAGAGTATGCATTCAGTCGCGCTCATGTTATACCGGCACTTAAATCCTACAGAGCTCACATAAAAAAGGACTCAAGGTTACATCCGATTGAAAGCCCCCAACTACAGCCACTTCAGAAATCCATTTAGTGAGCGGGGGGCTAGAACATCTAATTCAAACACAGTCGCCCTGTTAAAACGGTTGCACCAAAGTCTTTTAAAAAACACACACACACACACACACACACACACACACACACACTCTTTTCTCCTGTGTTTGCTTGGCTCCTTTGTACGAGAGGTGAACCCGGCGCGTGCAGAGAACGTAAGACACAAAGGCTTAATCTCGCCAGACCGCAGCCAAGCGGCGAAGGTGAACGCTTGGCTGCACGTGGAATCTGACCTTTGCTTCGCCAGCGGCAAGAAGAGGTCAGGGGAATCAGTAATAAAACATCAACCTGAATGTCACGACACTGCTCTTCAGAGGCAGGGGACTTCAGCTGAGCCCCACCGGCCCAAACTCCCCACCCCCGTTACAGGCAGATTTTAATGAATGCCTCACCAAATACAAAAAACATTCAAGGTCCTGCGATCTTGAACAATATAGACATTCAACAGAAAAAAAAAATGTCAGTCGCTATGCTATTGATGATGGAGGTGTGAGAGAAAGTAAACAAGCCCAGGGCACTTAGGAAAGTGGGTTTGTTGTTCACTCGGAAACGAATTTGCTGTACTTATGAATGCCGTAAACAGAGTCATACGCATGCTTTAACACAACTCAACAACTTCCCCTCGGAGGACGCGTGCAAGGCCATGATGCCCCTCATGACTTCAAACCCAGGAGTCTGTTTGGCGGTGAAATGGGCCTTTGTCAGCTGACAATAAAAGCCTGAGCTAGGAAGACAGAGCAACACGGGGAACTCACAAAGGTCACCGTTACAGTGCATGGGGCAGCAGAGGAGGAGGCTCTGTTACAACATTTGAAAGGGTTACAGAGGCAAAACATGGTTAAAGTTTGATTACACACAGAGTGAGGTGCCTTGCTCAAGGGAAACCTGATGATTTTCCAAATTGGTCGAAGGATTCAAGCCAGTCCCAAGGCTGGATGTTGGAAAAATCTTATATGAAGTTTCAGATACAGTCAACAGATAAACGTCATTATATATATATATCTTATATATTCCAGACAATATTATCCATTTCATTTCAGACCCTTTCTATTGGATTGTATAAACTTTTACTTTAGTCTCTCTTTGATGTTATTGTGATTTTAAACATTGTTTTACAGTACGTAAACGTTGCTCTTTCTTGAATGCAACTTTGAGTGGATTCTGGCTTTACACTGTTGTTGTTAGTCTGCAACTTTTATGTTTGTCTTGATGCTGTTTTCCTGGCCAGGTCTCCCTCCTTGGTTCAATAAATGGTTCAATAAATGCTTAATTGCTAGGACAAAAATGATAACAAATGATGTTACATGTTTGTATTGTTTCCTTGACAAATGATATGACTTTTCTGGTTTGGTTTCACTGTACTTGATGGTAATCCACAAAATCCTTGTTTTTTTTTGTATTTAGTCTCCATCTTTGTCTCTCAGCCTCGTCGCTGTGGTGTTCCTCACTGCTCTTCCCAAAGATCACCTGTCAATCAAACAGTGTGTCCCGTACTGTGACTGTGTCTTTCTCCTTGGATTTCGCTGCTCATGCTAACTACCCAGTTCTTCTTCTGTTTATTCCAAACAAAACAGAAACGTAAAACGCATCACTTCCTGTCTCCTACCTGACACCGGGTGTTTAGAACAGCAGATGGAAAAGATTTCATGAACTGACGAGAGGTTGATTACTGTTGTGTTGTATCAACTGGCAATAGAAAGCAGCAAAACTGACATTTATATATTAGAAAATGTTGCAGATTATTACTAAGAGATACTGAACAGTGAATTTCAGTTTTTTTTTCTCTAAATGGATTCTTTTCCATATAGTAGATTAAAGATTCCCTGTCATAAATCCTTTTCATGTGATATCTCTCTCTACACACACACACACACACACACACACACACACACACACACACACTCACGTGTATCCATCCATACTATGTTGCTAGTATGGATTGGAGGGGGTGGACTCAGATCCCAGCAGTGCAGGCCTAGTCTGGGTCTCCTGGGCCCACCGGCGGCCTTGAGTTGTGACCTACTGATGGAAAGCTAAAGAAACAACATAGAACAGGAGAGCTGGCCAGGCTTACAGCACCAATCACACACACACACACACACACACACACACACACACACACACGCACAACACACCACATACAGACCTTTCACATTTCAAACAGGCTTGAGTATATAAAGCAGAACAGCAGTTACACACGTGTAAGGAGGTCTATCTATCTGCCTGCCTGTCTGTCTGTCTGTCTGTCTGTCTGTCAACACGCACACACACAAACACACACTCGTTCTGACATTGACGCCTTTCATAGAAACCTTTGAGCTCTAAAGTAGAGAAACGACAGGGATGCCAAGTGTCAAACAAAGGCAGCAAATAATTTGGCCGGCAGAGCTTTTACTAAGAGGTGAGTGCATTCCATCAAGGCCCTCCAACATCAACCACCTGAGGAGGAGGAGGGAAGGCTCAGCATTTAGAAACACAATTTCACAGACTGGCCTTAATGTAGGATTTTTATTGACTTGTCTTTACTCTGTCTTTAACCTCCATGTGTTATGTTTACAATGCTGTGGCTTTGTTTTGACTGCAAAGTGCTATGGAAATGCTGCTAAACAAATAAAGTTATAAATCCAATACCGTACATCCTTGAGTGTGTGGCGCTGCTTATATGTGACAAACACAATAGATTCAACCTCATTGTACTGTGAGTGTGTGTGTGTCCATGTGTGCGCCTATGTGTCCGCACATTAGTATGAATTTGTGCACGTGTCTGCATGCATACATCTGCTGGTCTATTAGATAGATCAATACCAAAACCCTTAAGAGAACCGAATCAAGCAAAACAACATTCTTTTCATCCTTGCCTCCCTCCATGCTTCCTTTCTTTCCTTCTCTGATTCGGAGCACCACAGACAATTGCTGGCGGGCCTTCAGACGCTAGCAGCTGCTCTCAGAAAGTCGCTGCGATGGGAAACATCGCCTATTTTGTCTGCCGTCCCTCTCTTGGGACACCAACGGTTCCTGTAAGCTACTGAGGAGTCTTAAGAGCCTGGATCCTCTGCCAACAGGCCCCTGTAAACGAACATCACAGACCTGCAGAGCCATGAAAGAGAATGGTAGGGGCCCCAGGGTAGATCCTTGGGGAACACCCCCCAGCATCTGTTTGCGGCGTAGTTCTGTTGTAGAGTGGCCAGGAGTTAAGTGTAATGGGGGAAAGGCTGCTTCTCATCACCTGCAGTGCTGGTTTGGTCAAGCTGTTGTTGATCTGTGGCTAGCTAGCCCTGACAAATGTCTCAGCAGGGACGCAGAGAGGAACAGCCTGGATCCTGTCCATTGAAATGCTCATTTTCCCTTATTGGCTCGTTAATCATGTGAGCATATTTAAATTTTTGGGTTTGTGGGACAGGAAGTGGTTTCTGCTGAGGAGGCTAACAGGGAAGCAGCTCATACCAGCTCTGATTGGTGCTGGACTCAGTTCGTCATCTTGATATACCCTGGTGCTGGTTGCGAAGGAAGCCACACTCCCATACCTCCATGGTGCAGCCCTACACACTAACACATGCTCTGTGTTGTCCCATTACCGGCTGCTTAGCTCTCCCTTCCTTTGGACGACCTGGCCATCAACTCCACCCAGGCTTGACTGGTGGAATGACCTTCCCACTCAAAACAGCAACACCCATCCTGGCTGAAAACTCATCTCTTCAGGAAGTACCTCACACCACCCTCTCCACACTCCATCATATCCCCTCTCGCACATCTTCCTTCTCTACTCGCTCTCATTTGCTCTCATCGCTTCTCATCTGACTTCTCTCTTATAAGATAAATCTAGGGTCAAGGTATTGTCAAGACACTATATCTCTGATCCTGTTTGTAATGATAATCTTGGAATTTAAGCTTATTCCATAAGTTACTAATGATACTAGCATCAGCTAAATCCTTAAAAAAATACACAATTTAAACAGAAAATGTAACCACTTGAGTAAAGCAATTCAGGCCAGTAATAATCTAGACTAGAATGAATGAGATGTCATCATCCAGGTGACAGCGATTTCAGGAAAGCATGAATAGTGAAATTCAAATGGTCACATAGTGAACAAGCAAATATGAAATATTTATATTTTTGTGAAAACAAAAATGAACATTTCAGTCAGGCTGCATCCAGAAAGAGGAAGGAGGGGCGGGGCGGGGCAGATTACAGGGTGGGTGATAGGGGAGAAGAGCATTTTCAGAGGGTCTTGCATCCGTAATTTGATGGAAACACGACGTTGGGGCGGGACAAAACCTGGGGGTGGGGGTGTCATTCAAAAGTGTAAACCAATGGGACCTCCATTAGGGAGTGAAATCTGTGATGGTGTTATTGATGTTTTCTTTTTTCATTTCATTGTGACGTTAACCTCCAACTGCTCCAGTAAAGCAGCTCAGTAGCCAACAGGACGTTGGTTGTACTGGGCAGCTCCCAGGGTCAACGTGAAGCAGCAAGTGTTCTCATTTGACTTTCTCCAGATAAAAAATAACAATAAAACCTGCAACTAGCATGTATGTATGGGAGAGACAATGAATCATCAGTCTCATCAGGTTTATACTAAACTATATTAACGCTTTATGTATTTTCAACTACAACACACACAAACAAAACAAAAGCACCTAATCCAAGTCACACCTCTGCTGTATCTCCCCCCAGCGACCGACGCAAGATTGACAGCAGCAGCTCAAGTTGACTGGCGTCTGACAAGTTGTCTCATTGGGAGTGTACCAGAGACTCGACGCCGTATATCAAGCACCGCTCAGAGTCTAATGTGAAGTGAGAGAGGTAAGGTGAGGTGAGGCTGCGCCGAGTCGAGAGTTGGCCCGAGGCTGAACAGCGAAGCACAGCGCGCCGATCGGATCAATATCGGCTCAGCCGCAGACGAGCCAGGGTGGGCTGGGAGGCAGCGGAGGGCCGGTGCTCAGGCTCCTGGATAGACCCGGGGTGGGACTCACGCCGTCAAACACACATTTATTCATTCCTACAGTCATAGTCATTGTCCGCCTTCGTGTAGTTTTCCTGCATCTTTTGTGCATTGGGAGGGCGGACAGTTTTCTCCTGAACGTTACACATTACAACCAATACCTATACACTAAACTAATGTCTCAACTGACTGGTGGAGAGACTCTATACGGCTGATGGCTGATAAGCAAACTTGATTTTTTTTATATATCAAGTAAAAGCGCAGCTACACAGCAAACAGTAAAAAGTAGGACTTCACTTTTCTCAAAATGAGATATCCACCATTTGAAAAAAGCAAAACCTCCTCTTAGAAAATGATGGATATCATGAAATGAAGAGAAATAAAGGCACTTTTAGGCATAGTGGGGAACTTAAGTCTTTATTGTAAAAAAAATAACCCTTTAACTAAGGGTTATTACTGAGGTATTCTCTCTGTTTTATGTGTTCAATGATAAACGAGGTAATTCTTACATTTATTTGTGCGGAGCAGAACTCATTTATTTTCATTTCACTCTGAAACCACCAAAAAAAAGCACAAAATGTAAAAATCCTCACATGCAGCCATCAGTTCATAATATCAAGGGGTTGCATTTGACCGATATTTCCATCGTGTCTTTCCATCCTGTCAGGGAGCATGTAGCCAAATCAGAAACAGCCTTCCACAACTGATATAAATGTCAGTTGGAATTTGTAAAAACTCATAAATAATGGATGCTGCATGCAGGCGGGGGAGCATCTTCAATGAGCCCAGAGTGCCGAGCGTGCTTTCTCATCTCCAAACTGGGGAGCCGTCTTAATGACTGCGCCCAGAGACCTGGGGGTCTCCATCAGCACCCCCATTTCCCCCTACCGCACCATCGGACCCGCGTAAGCCCCCTCCATGCCCCCCCATCCAAGCCCCTCCATGCTCCCGAGCAGCACACATCGTCCAGACGGCAACATGAGCTCCTAAATTAAACATTCACAGCAGCGGCCGCAGCCTGTTTGAGACAAATCAGCAGAAAATAAAACAAACAAGGCGCCTCAGAAAGACCCAAGCGTGTGCAATTGAGACATTATTTTTCTCTAAAGTCTCTAAAGTCTTACGGAAAGCAGAAAACGCAAATAATGTAAAGAGAGTGTTCGCTTTGTGGATGTATTTTACTGAGAATGAAAGAGAGAGAGAATGGCAGAGGAGTTTCTCTGCTTTGGTGTGCTGCGTGGGGGAGAGAGAGAGAGGGAGAGGGGGGGGAGAGAGAGACAGACTGAGAGACGTGGAGGAGAGAGAGAGGTATTTTGCTGCTAGTGATGTTGCGTCCTGTATCACCAGGCCTGAGGTCACCTCTAGGGGAGGAGGAGGGTGGATGAGGCAGGGACCACTATCTCCCTCCCCTGACCTGCATTCAGACATAAACAGGAAGTCGCCCACAGGAAGAGAGGAAGTCATATTTTTTACAGCTGTGCCCTGGACGGGGACGGCATTGTACAAGCGCCGTGCTTTCAATGAGATGTACTCAACGTGTTGGAGCAACGCACCGCCGTCGAGCTAGACGCCGATACCGCGAAGCGAGCAGA
Source organism: Hoplostethus atlanticus (assembly GCA_034670405.1). NCBI lineage: Eukaryota > Metazoa > Chordata > Actinopteri > Trachichthyiformes > Trachichthyidae > Hoplostethus > Hoplostethus atlanticus. The sequence goes on along the minus strand of JAXDDX010000043.1, from coordinate 1,360,077 downwards.
GGGAGGCGTTCTGTTTGTGTTGTTCAATGAAAACTTTTGGTCATTGTCTTTTCCTGTCGGCAGCAAAAAGGCCCTCTTCCTGCTCCGGCCACAGATAAACCTTTTTGTCTCTTTGTCTTTGTTCTTGGATGTAGATCAAAGCACCGTTTCCAGGCGTGTGATCTGTCAGGGTGCAGCGATTTATACGGCGCTCGCATCCGACGTTACTCATCACATCTGCAAGCCGCCGCCGTAAATCAGACCAGGGTCGGCGGCGCGGATTCGCTATTGTCAGAAGAGGAAATCACAGTTATTCTGAATGTGGTTTCAAGCCTCGGCGCTCACCGCTATTCCATCCACTCATCAGCGCAATACACAAACACACACACACACACACACACACACACACACACACACAGGCCTGATCAATGTCTCTGTCTGGCAGGAGGGTGGTAAAGCTGAGCTGGGGAGGGGGGGCGGGGTTTGGACCCTAGAGGAAGTGATTTAATGTCCAAAAAGATGTGCGCTTGTTTTTTGCTCCGTCTCTTTCCTGTTGTGTTCTGATAGGGACTTCCTCTCCCCAGTGGGGGTGGACACGGGTGTCATCCTCCCATCCCACCCTCAACCCACCCACCCGTCCGCCCACGCCACGCGGAAATGTCATTCTGCTGCCATGCCTTCCCCTCCCTTCATCGAACTCGCTGGACGTCAGGACAAATGGTCGCGACGAGAGAGAGAGTGTGTGTGTGTGTGTGTGTGTGTGTGTGTGTGTGTGTGTGTGTGTGTGTGGCTGGGCAGGCTGGTTCACATGACATTCTACGTTTTAGGCATTTAGCTGAGGCTCTTGCAACCAATAGTGTGGAGGTCAAGGGTCAGAGGAGGATGAGGAAGGAGGCGTCAACCTTACATGCATGTTTGCACGTGCAATTGACTTTGACTGTCTGTGTGTGTGTGTGTGTGTGTGTGTGTCTCAGCATATGTAGTGTGTATGGGCCGGGCGAGCCAGAGGTCACGCCCCCTGCCATGGTAACACTGGGATGATCTCTTCCTGTCTGCCTCAGTATCTCTGTAGCCGACACCCTTCCTATCCACTAACACACACACACACACACACACACATACACACACTCGTTTGTGTTGTTGTACTTGTGAGGACCTCCATTCAGTGCCTACCCCTGGCCCTAACCTTAACCCTTATTCAACTCTAATACAGGAAAAATGGAAAAATGTCCAATGGATTTTCATCTTTCTATCCTTGTGAGGAACTAAATGTCAACAAGTACACACACACACACACACACACACACGAGCTCTTGACTCTCTTAAAATGATAATGTCTTTGATATCTTGTGGTCTTTTATGTCCTTTGTTGTTGAATCTGTTCAAATCCCTTTCAGAGACTGACTCAGTTCCAGTTTGACTCATCTGATTCCAGTGTTCCGTGTTTCCATGTTTCCATGTTTCCGTGTTTCCGTGTTGCTGGGATTGACGGAAAAACAATTCATTCATGGAAATTCAAACTTTCCCATGTTCCTTCAGAAGTACAGGACTGTGTAAACGTCTTTGGCACATGTAACAAAAAATCTGTAAATCGAAGACGCTTTCAAAAATAATGATTGAAAAGTGTGTGTGTGTGTGTGTGTGTGTGTGTGTGTGTGTGTCACCAGGTCTTTCCACAAGCAACATGAGCACCTCATGCCACAATGATCCACTCTCTCTCTCTGTTGGGTGAAGATTGACCATTACACACACACACACACACACACACCTGCGTACACAATCACTCACCCTCCAACACTTCCTCCCTCACTCATTCACCCTGTCTACCAACACACTTGTATTAGTCACACACACACACACACACACACACACACGCACACACACCTACGGATGGAGGAAATAAGCTCAGCGCTGCTTGTGTCTGGTGAGGATGTGAGGTGCAGTGATGGCACATTAACGACAGGACCCATGACAGCAGTACGCATCGGCCTCGCTGAACAAAGACCACTGACTTTTTAATTCAATGAGGATTGTTCGGGCAGAACAATGGCCCCGGGCCCCGCCGAGGGTTGGCAGAGGGTGAGAAAGGTGAGCTCGCCTGTGGTAGCCGGCCAGTGTTTTTGTGTTTCGGGCTACGGGCGATCCCGTGGGTTCAACGGGGTCGCGGATCAGAAATATCGCAGTGGCGCAGCGACATCCGCTGTTTTTCAGGTAACGGAAAAAACGGCTGACAGTGAGTCAGGGAGCTGCTGCTGTCAGACTCTTGGTGTCAGAGATGGTGTTAGGAATCAGTTTCCATTTTAGGCGTTTAGCTGACACTCTCATGCAAGACACGTACAATCAGTGAGCAGGTTCAGTGATCACTAAGACGGGACACTGGGATCAACACTGGGACAGTCTCTCTGACCGCTAGGACACATCAGTTCTGCTATGAATACACTAGCATTCTGCAGGATTTCATCCATTCATCCAACATGTATTTGTTATAACTCATGATATAATACAACAGCAGACAATGTTATTATGGGGTTTCATTTCATGCCAGCAATCATTTTGTCAGAGTAGATGTTACTTTCAAAACTCATCTAGTCACCAGCC
>JAXDDX010000043.1:1350000-1352500 GCA_034670405.1 Hoplostethus atlanticus | reverse complement strand
CATACCAGGACCAACACCCAACAACAGGACGGCTTCAACACACACACACACACACACACACACACACACTTGGATAAGAGCATCAACTAAATGCCTGCAGTGTAAATATCTTGTTTTAAATTCAGAATCACGACCTGGAAGAGCGCCGCGCCTCTACAAGTGTGTTATTTCAGATTCGGGTAAGTGGATAAGGGCAGGGCGACTTTCTGCCGTTGATCTTGTATCGTATTATTCCTCCTGTATAATCTGTCACTGAAACATCTTGTAAAAACAAAGAGGTCTTTGCCAAAGCGCTACGTGTCCATCTTGGTCCAAGTTCATCCTTCAACATCTCTAAACTGTAGAGGATTCATGGTGTGTTAAGTGTTGAGTGTTGAGTGGACTAATATGTGTTAAAAAACAATTTAACCATTTGTAATTGGTAGGTATTGCATTTTGGAACAACACCAAGGTGTTTTAGGTGTTGGAGTACTGAATGATGTCCTCCCCCATCTGTCCTTGATCTGACCTATCACAGGAATCACTTCCCAACCAACCAATCATAGCAGGAGACAAGACAAAATGACAAGGGATGACCCAATGGCAGAGGATTATTAACCGGAGCCAATTAGGGCGGGATAGAAGAGGGCAAGACAAGCGTAGCTAACGATCGCTTTTTCCTCAGCTTGTGACAGGAATATAGCCGATACTCTCATCCAGAGCAGCTTGCAATGAGTGAGCAGGTATGGGGTTGGGGGTTTTGCTCAAAGACACTACGGCAGGATGGACGACTGCTGATGGACACACTGGCTGCTACTGGATGGACAGAAACACACACATACATGCACACACCACAACCTTAACACACACAAAACACACATGCATCATGTGTGGCTAAATGGGTTTGGTGTGAACCTCGTCAGGGTTAGCGGTTCCACTCCCTGTACAGCTCAGAGCAAGGCACTAACACCGGCAGGGTTAGGGGTGTGATTTCAACCTAGGCTAAAAAAAAAAAGATGTATACCGGTATGTCACTGGAGTAAAAGTGTCCACCATGTGGGACATGTTATGTTAAAGCTGCATTAGGCAAGATCTTTATGGAAAAATACAGCGGTCTGATTGGTTCACATCACACCGCAGAACAGCGCCCCCTCCCCGCTAGCCGAGCCGTAGATTTGCCTTATTTTCCCAAATTAATTGCAAACGTTCTCATGTAAACACACACAGTGACAAATCAAAACTTAAGAGCAAAATACAAAACTTCCTCCTGAACAGTTTACTGACGTCACACTACATGGTTTCTGGGTAATGAAGTCCTTCAAACTTGATTGGAATAGTTACCTCCCGCTGCCACCTGGGGCCGCCAAAGTGCAAAGTGGCATAGTGTAGCCAAATCTCTCTCTCAAACACACACACACACACACACATCCTCACCCAGTTCACCACGGCTATCAACCCATCCGCCCCATCTGTCTGTCTACCTGTCTGTCTCTCTTCTGTCTCTCAGGCCTGTCATGGCCGCTGTCCAATGATTAATCTCCCTGGGTGACTACTGATCTGAAGGTGGGCCGCCCGCCACCGCCGCCAGAACTCATTTCACTGTGTCGCTGCATGAAATCACACCCCACAGACACACACACACGCACACACACACACACACACACACACACACACACACACACACACACCTCCCCATTGCAAAATATCTTCATCTGTCTCTGTCTCATCTACATGGTGGGGGGAGGAGGGCGGGTGAGTAGTCCAGAGGAGAAAGGTCAGTGCATTGAAGGAGTCCATCATTCTGAGATGTCAGAGCCGCTCTTTAGGAGAGCAGATGAAGGGGAGAGGAAGGAGGAGAGGAAGAGGGGGGGGTATGTATGTGTGACAGAAAGGAGGGGTGGGGGGGGGGGGTGTTGGTTATCAGCCAAAAGTTTGTCATGGCCTACGGAGCTGGCTGGCATCGCTTCACCATCATCACAGTAAGTAAGTTTCAACCGTCACGTGTTGTCTTTGATGGTATCTTAATTATCGGACAGCTCTACCAAACACACACACACACACGCACACACACACACACACGCACACACACACACACACACACACACACACGCACACACTGGGGCTATGAACGGCCGTTTGGGAGTTGAAAGCAAAGCGGTGGGTTTGATGAAACACTGGAAACCGGTAGTCCAACACCCACACACACATTCACACACAACAACACAACAGTGCACGTAGCGCACTTGCCAGCGTCTGGCGTGAGGTAAACAGCTTTTAATAGCATCAAACCCGCTGCCGTTTGTTTGGGACCATCTGTCCGCTCCATTGTGTTCCTCTGTCGTGGCTCCCTGGAAGCCCCCCCGGGTGACAGCTGATGTATGGGCGCTTACAAAGTCTCCGGCCAGACTCTCGGGATCCTGGCGCACTGATTTCTCTCTGTCTGGCCTTTCTTCTTCTTCTTCTTCTTCTTCTTCTTTGTCTTCGTATTCTTCCCCTCGTTTTTTTTCTGAGGCAAGCAGTA
>JAXDDX010000042.1:3560000-3640230 GCA_034670405.1 Hoplostethus atlanticus | reverse complement strand
TGCTCAGCTGGTAACCTGGACAAACCTCAACCCAAACCTTAACCGGTCGACTACAGCTAATCAGCTAACCCTGTACCTGACCTTAACCCAGACCTTAACCAGTCGACTATGGCTAACAAGCCACTATCATGGACTGACACCAAAGCTAATGTGCTAAACACCTGCCAGCTAACTCACTCTAGGGCCTATACGGTCTCCAAATAAGGTGAATAACCTCCAAATGTGAGAACTGGCTCTAAGAATAATAATATTCTCCAAAACATCAATTGACTACAGGACACACGCCGGGGACTGATCGACCACCGGTGGCCTGCCTCGTGGTGAGGGTGTCTAGCGGTTAAAAGGCAGAAACGCCCGATGATCCTGAGGTCCATTACTGATGATGTGTCCTGAAAATTCTCCATGGGATAACAGCCTAATCGTATTGCCTAGCCAGGAACTCAATATAAACATTACAACAAGGCTCACAGCCCAACATAAGGCTAGTCATGGCATACGATCATACTTTTGGATTAAAGACAAAGGATAAATAAAGACAAAGCACAACAACAGACTATCAGACGACTGCAAGAGTAAGAGTCAATAGACTAAAAGACAATTGCAACAACCATCATATTTGTGCATCTATAGCCCTTGCAGGTTGGATCCCTGTGGGTCTATATATGCAGAAATAATGGCAAAGTAAAACAACAGTCTACGACTCACAAAGACAACTACAGGACAAGAATAAGAGTCAACAGACTAAAAAACAATTGCAACAACCATCATGTTTGTGCATCTATAGCCCTGGCAGGTTGGATCCCTGTGGGCCTATATATGCAAAAATAATGGCAAAGCAAAACAGCAAACTGCTTGTCAACTTCAGAAGAAGACTCACAAAGACAACTACAGAAACTACAAAAGAAAAAGAAAAAGAAAATTCATATGTTCTCTGTTCTCTGTTCATCCTACAGTGTCTCGGGGGAGCGTGATGGCCCGTGCCTTGCCGGTGGCTCTCTATCAACTGCTGAAGCGGCGGCCGAAGCGGGGAGAGCCATGGGATAGCTCACCAACCACACCTAACCCTAACCCTAACCCTAACCCTAACCCTAACCCATCTCCCTCCCACCGCACCTTAACCCCAACCCGGTACACTTATCCCCATCTTAACCACTTCCCTCCCACTCAAATCATCCCATCACAGGTGCCTGGTTGACTTGACCAGATCCTCTCCCTCTATTATGGCAAATAAGAGCCACACTCAATGTGGGATCGCCACCTCCATAGGCCAGTGCAAATGATTCCCACACCGGAACCCTGAACCCCAACCCCAACCCCAATCCTAACCCTAACCCTAACCCTAACGAAAATGGATCCGTAATTTGGGCACAGTATTCCCTTGGGGCCTAAACGAAGGGTGGGCCTCCACTTAGGTGGTGTGGGGCGATGGCCAGTGCAAAGTCCTCTTCTCTGGTCATAAAGACCGGAGAATAGGTTTCTATTTTTTATACCTAACCCTAACCCTAACCCTTTTCTGGGAAAGCCTATCTAAGGGACTTTTAGAATTGATGGAAGCAGTAGGCAGGAAGGAGTGTGCCAGTGCCCCAAGGGCTTTTTAGCCGTCATAAACATATTTAATAACAAAAACCTAACCCTAACCCTAACCCTAACCCTGACGCAACAGGAAACAAGAGATCGTTCCGATAGCAGGTCAAGCCAGCGTTCGATAAGAATCGAAGCTGACCAGACGGAGGTACGCCATGACAGTACCTCAAGTGGGAGCACGATAAGTCGGCGGTGTCAGGCTGGGGCGCAAAAGCGGTCCACCAACCAAACACTAGCCGCACGGCAGGGAACCCGGGCAGGGTTGCTCGTATTAAAAAGGGAATACCCGGTTATAGCTACCCCGGCCGGAGGGACTGAGTTTGAGGGGAAGAGGGCGACGAGGGTAACATCACCTCGGAAGTCCTCAACGGTACCCCCAAGTAGACACCTTGGAACGGGAAGCGGATGAGCTACTGTTGCAATTAACGCCTGAGAGACGGACTGTCGGTCCAGACCCCACCGGAGGCAACAAAACCGACACCTGCTTTTATATTTAGGCTCCCTCTCACACCAAGACCACGGGGACTCAAAGGGGCGATGGATAAACGGGAGCGGATTTTATCTCCAACAACAGGGCCCATCTTCACAGTAAATATACCAACCTTAGAGCCACCGGTTTCGCAGGTCCCAGGTCCATCGGGGAAGACGCACATCGAAGATAACTTGTTCACAAAGCATGAACACCGGGGAAACAAGACCAAAAATTGGTTTTTAACCCCCACGAGGCCCATCATGATCATCGGGGACTCGAATAATGCCAGACTACCCCTGATCCATCATGCGGAGGTCCAGGTAGATAGCTACCCGGGGGCCTCCCTTTTTCACGCAATCCACCTCATAAGGTATAAAACTCCAACGTCCCCAGGAGTTCGGGAGGTCATCCTATCCTTCGGCCTCAACGACAGGCATAGGAATAATACAAGGGAGCTGGACAAACAGGTCAGACGGCTATTGGTCGTAGCCGGGTCCACATTCCCGAATGCCACAATCAGGGTTCCGGAAATTCGGTTCTCCAACTGCTTACCCCGCCAAGCTCAGGAGAACCTGCAAAATTTAAACTTCATTATTCAACGAACCCAGAAGGCAATTCCGCAGTTGCACCAATCACTGTTTGCAACGGAGGATGATGTCGTGCACTGGACAAAGGAGACGGCAGGGAGGATGTGGGACCATTGGGGGTCGTTTTTAGAGTAGGGGAGCTGTTAGCACCTCAAGGGGCACGGGAGGGGGGAACCTGGAACCTTTCCCGGCACCTCGCATTATCAAGACCACAATGCGAGTTATTGAAGAAGGGCCTCTCCTTCGTTCCAGTATGGGGCACGGAGAAGGAACGGAGGGAGGCGCTGACAGCTCACGTAACTACTTACCATCGACGATTAAAACTGACGTCCTATTTTGGCCCGAACACGGAGGAGGAGGAGATCCCTCCCTTTCAAACTCCATCTTTATGGGAGCCGGCCGACTCACAAATATCCTTGGCACTGCTGCACTTGATAGACAGGGACCGTAGGGACATCAAGGACCTCAGGAATCCCCAGGAAGGGCCCAATTTAACTATAGAAGAAATTGAGGCACTTCAACAATTACGGGCCAATACACAAATTATAATTAAACCAGCGGATAAGGGCAGCATTACGGTCATTATGGACCGGATTGACTATGTGTCGGAGGCCAACAGACAACTCGACAATCCACAGTATTATCGGAAATTGACAGCACCGATATATCTGAATTACCTGGGGGGGTATTATTCAACTAAATCGATCTGCTAAAATAAATAAATAGAATGAATCGCTTTGGCTTCACCAATAATCGATATAAATGCTTTAAATCGAATGAATCACGATTCTTAATTATGATTAACGTTTTAAGACTTAGTTTACACATTTTCTCGTCAGCCTGCAAGGAAGTACTGCCAATAGTTTTTTTCTCTCCCTCTACTGGCGCGTTTCACCAACAAACATGGCAGAGAGCAGCAGCGAGATTGTTGATCCACCAGCAAGCCTGAAATCAAAAGTGTGGAAGCATTTTGGCTTTGCAAAACAAAATGGTCAAATTGACAAAATGTCTGCAGTGTGTCGAATGTGTAAAAGTGTAATTAAATACCACGGGAACACCACAAATCTAGCCAGCCACCTTTTAAGGCGACACGGTATCACAGAAGCGTCAGCTTCAGTAGTTGCAGCTAGTCCGGCTAGCGCCGGTAACGTTGCTGCTAACCTTTTTGAGCAAACGCTCGGAGTAAATACGCCACGGGCTAAAGCCATCACCGCGTCGATTGCAAAATGTATTTGCACTGATTTACGTCCTTACAGCGTAGTAGAAAATGCTGGATTCAGAGAAATGGTAAACACACTGGAGCCCAGGTACAAGATACCCAGCCACCAGTTCTTCAGTGACACATGCATTCCAAAGATGTACGAAGACGTCAAGAACGAGGTGAAGCAGTCACTCTTTGAAGCGGACCGGGTGGCTATCACCACCGACAGGGTGGACGAGCTGCTCTACAGAGGGGTATGTCACCATAACCGCACATCTCATTAACAAAGAATGGGCCATGCGAAACTTCGTTCTCCAGACCAAAGTGCTGAACGAATCGCACACCGGACTAAACATTGGAGGCTTACTTCGTGATGCCTGCCAGGAATGGCACATCACAGACAAGAGTCCAGCTCTAGTTACGGACAATGCTCGCAACATGATTTTGGCTGGTAGAGCTGCTGAGCTCAGTCCCCATATTCCCTGCTTTGCACACACTTTAAATTTGGCGTCGCAGAAGGCAATGCGGGTGAACAGTGCTGATCGATTGTTAGGGAGAGTGAGGAAAGTGGTCTCAGTCCTTTGGCTACCAACTCGCTGCGAGAGAAGCAAAGATTACTCGCCTTGCCACAGCACAAGCTGAAAACAGATGTTTGCACTCGATGGAACAGTTCCTGCGAGATGCTGGAACGTTTTCTCAAGCAACAAGCGGCGGTGGAGGCAACACTGATGTCTAAAGATTTCCGAAAGGGAGAAGAGGCGAACACCCTAAAAGACTGTGACATCAGTAACGCAGAAGATGTAGTGCAACTTATGACTCCAATCAAGATGGCCACCACCGTAATGTGTGAAGAGCAGCAGCCGACCGTGTCTGTGATTGCCCCCCTCAAGGCTAAACTCCTGAGCCATCTTAAGCCTAATGAAGACGACTCTGCCATTGTTAAAGAAATGAAGAATGTGATGGTCAAGGATCTCTCTGACAGATACTCAGATGTCAATGACAGTCTTTACAAAGGTATGCCTAAGTTATGCATTTTTGTTATGAATGACTTCTGCCTTATCATAGTTTATAATGTGTGTGTTTGTTTGTGTGTGTGCGCGCACACACATATGCTCAAAAATGTCTTTGTTTTTAATCAGCATCAGCGTTGGACCCGCGCTTCAAGGAATTGCCTTTCCTTTAATTTGAGGAGAGAGAATGCACTTATGCTAAAAGCAAAGGCATTGGACATGCTTTTTGGAGACACATTTACTCAGGTACAGGAGACCAGGTCCACTGCTGATAGGACCAGGGAAGAGGTTGTCAGATACCGAGCAGAGGCTCCACTCGCACTGACAGGGAGTACCATGGACTGGTGGAAGACTCACGAGGGGGAACTGCCATTCTTAGCTAAGCTAGCTAAAAGATACCTTTGTATCCCAGGCACAAGTGTCCCCTCCGAAAGGGTGTTTAGCACCGCAGGTGACATAGTGTCTTCTCAGAGGAGCACTCTTAAACCTGAACATGTTGACCAGTTAATATTCCTGAAGAAAAATCTGAAGTAGAAGTACATGTATAGAACCTACCCACAGCATAAAATATTATGCAGGTCTACTTTTTTTATAGAATAAATATGTTTAAGAAGTAATTTTGTTGTCTGTTGATTATTTTTTCACCTTTCAGAAGAATACAGATAGTCTCACTCACATTATTGCACGTTTATTTCATGGATATAGAATTTTGGTAAAAAGTTACAGAATCGAATCGTTCCAAAAAAAGAAAATCGTCCTTGAATCGAATCACCAACTACTGAATCGTTAATCGAAGTGAAGCCAAAGATTCACACCCCTAGTAGGTAGGCAAGCAGGAGGCATAAAATGGAAAAGCAATTAGTTACACTTTAGGGCTGCATGAGTGTGTGTGTGTGTGTGATGATGCATAACGTCCCTACTCTCGCTCTCTGCTTCTGTCATGCCAGCATCCCTCCCTCAGCTCTCGAGACACATCTATCTCTTATTAGCCCTGTGGTTTCTGTAGGTTGTCATCCGGATAATGGCTCCTGTGATGTTTCGCCTAAGCCACGCTGACTGTCATGTCACGTGTAACAATATTGTGATTATTACTATAGGCAGTGTAAATTAACAGCAGCCTTATCACATGCTGTACTGGATGTGTAAATTAGGCACATCCGCCTAGAGTTTGCATCCTAAATGCTATATATATATATATATATATTCACGTTCAGGTAAAAATCATTACCTGAAGTTCATCACTCAATCGCTCTAAAATCTGTAATTTTCTTAAGTTCATGTTTTATTCTTGGGCTATTATTTTGTAAGAGTAGGTGTTGCTTTTTTCAAATGGTAAATATCAATTTAGACTGAAATTCTTCATGTGTAATATGAATGTAACCATCCTCAACCCAAATGGTGTGTGTCAAGTTCAAAAGGATCAATGAGACACCACAGACTGATTTCTGTACAAAAAAAAAAAGGGAGTTTAATTGAAACTTTTGTATAAAAAAAAATAGCAATATCCATCCTCAGCCACAAGTCACACAGCTAAACTGAAAGATCTTGAATATGAGGCTATGTGACAACTACGAAAGCTCTATTCAACCCGTCGTCTAGCTTTCCATAGAACTCAACTGGACAATACAGATGTTTCCCAAAAACAGATGGATTTTTCCGATATTTAGCCATTCAACATCAACAGAAATACATAAGTTTTGTAGACATTCAGAAAAGACAGGATCCAGTTTCCAAACACCTGTTCAGGCTATAGTTGTTGACGAAAGCCCCCACAAAAGCAGCTTTCCAAAAAAAGGCACTCCAAATCAAAATTAAAACATTTAAATAAAAAGGTTTTCTCCAAGTTCTATGAGAGCAGCCATGTCTGAATAGGAGGGCCTTGCCAGCTGCATATACCAGCCTTGTAACAAAATAAGAGTAAAATAAAAAGAACAAAAAATGGGGGGGGGGGGGGGGGGGTAAAATAAATAGTGCTGGTAAGACTGCCCAAACAGCAAAATGTTCCCGATTAGGAAACAAGTAATGAATTGGGGGGGAAAAGGAGGGGGGGAAATAAGATAAGGAAGAACGAACAGTAAAAAATTATAAATTCCCTACAAAAGAGGAAAATTAAAGTACATTTATGACTCGCAGATCTGCTCCAGGGTGGGCCGGTCTAAGGGCCGCAAGGCCAGGCACCATTTGATCAGCTGCTGGCGCTCTGGAAGGGTGGGGGGAGAGGGAGGGCAATAACAAAGATGAGGATTAGAGGTTCTGTCAACAGCTCAAGGGGGAAATGAACAAGTAGTGTCTGTGTGTGTTGCAATTGTAATTTAAAAAAGTAAACAGAGTTGGCTCGATTGCATGACTCAAGATCAGCTGACCAAAACAGTTTGTGTGGATCTACAAAAAAAAGAATGCGTAGGCATCACAGACAGCCAGTGCAATAACAACACACATTCATTGAGTAACCCTCTTGTGTAAGCAACAGGGCTGTTATGTGTATGGTAGCAAATAAACACCAGCCAAACTGCCAAATATTTAGCTATGGTCGGCAGACCTGTCTAACGGGCAGTTTGGCAGGTAATCCACTATGATTACTAGGTCTTATTCTACTATGTAAAAATCTAGTTAGTTGATAATATAGTGAAACTGGGTATGTACCAGTCACTGTGGCTAGAGGGCAATCAAGTTAAGTTTGCTGCCCTGGTTATGTGTTATTAGTTGACCTGCCAGCAGAAATCCTCCTCCTGAAGTAGCCTCCCTCTGAGGATCTCCTCGTCCTGCTCAAAGGGGATGACTCCACACACCATGTCGTACAGCAGCACACCGAGAGACCACACTGTCGCCGAGCGACCATGGTATCTATGGAAGCGGATCAACTCTGGCGGACTATACACTCTTGTACCTATACAAGGAATGGGGAAAAGGGAGGTTGGGTGATGAGCTTCAACGTACTATGTTACAGTTACAGTTTATAAGGCTTTAACATCACTAGAAATACATGATTTGGGGGGGGGGTATATGACTGTTGACCAAAATATGAGAATAGTCAAGACTCCACAGGGAGAAAAAGCAGTGATCACAACATCTGTGTCTAAAATGCCTAAGTCACGGTAGGAATGCTTTCCTTCTTTCTTCAGCCACAAAACACTGAAAACTGGATGACCTGCTCTTTCCGCCCCCTCCCTCCGGGAAGAAGGAACTTGGACACCAAACAAAAAAGCGCAATGTGAGCCCATCACGTGAACCGCCGACTCGGGTTTCACAACAAACAGATGTTACGTGGCACTGAGCTAATACCCATAAACCGCGTCTGTGACTCAAGCTCTACTAACAAAATAACAGAGGAAACAATAAAAAACACAACAGACTGTATTCCGGTTATAAACTGCAAGAGTGAGCTTGATTACCGGATTTTTATTATATGTCGGAATTGATAACATGCGCATCACTGCGCAGAACAGGAAACTTTGGATTAGTAAACATCGATTATCATTCAGAAGAACGATAAGCAGTCAGTGTACATATTAATTGTTTAGCTGTTAGTATTAAATAAAGAGAAGTTTTTAAAAACTGGGCAGAATGGCAGTTAACGTAAACCTACCAGGCTGGAGCTGTATTTTCACCGGTAGATGGTCCATACTCAAAGGGTTGCAAATATGTGAAAATGAACCAAACTTTGACAGCAACATATTCACACTGAAAACCGGCGTAGACAATCCTTGTTCACTTGCGTGAGTAGACGTCAAGCCAATATAGTGTGAAAGAAAATAATTCAATCGCAGTAGAGATGGTAGCGTGGACCATCTTGGCTGCAGGCAAATAATATATCCAGTCCAGTGCGCCAACTCCACCGCACCGCGCCCGTCAAAGTCGTGTCACGACCGTGGAAGTCGTACAGTTTCCAGAAAACTGGCATGAAATCAAAATTATGTATGATAACGCACTTCGACGAGAACAGTCCTCTTAAATAATCAAAAACTCCGATGTTTGTAGTAGTGTTACGGTGAGTCAAGCCATAACATAAAAGAGACAGGACAACAAAAGTAAGGTGGAAAAAGGAACTTTGATTTATTTAAATAATACTCCAAATGTCCGTGTAGGCGTCAGTAACATGAATGTAAAATTAGGATAATGGAAAAAGAACAGCAAATGATGAGAACAAAATGGTGGGAATGAGCCTGGCTGCAAACCAAAAAGAAGTGCCAATGGCACATGCAGCAGCCACAGGTCAAAACAGGCTCTCCTTATATCAGGCCTCTCCCAGGTGTGTCCTATTGAGTTGATTACACCTGGGAGGGAGCAAGAGAGAGAGAGAAAGAAAAAGGGCAACCGTAACACCCCCATCACCAAACTGTGGCTAATAGCCACAGCATCGAAGGGAGCAAGGCCCAGAATACATTACACAAAAATACACAATTCAAAACACCAAAAAACACATTAAGACATATCAATTTGGTTTGTACGGTATGACGACTATTAGTTCAGTACAACACAAACTTACAACAATGCCAGTCTCAGTGGCTTACCATATGGCCCTCCTTACACACGCTACACCCTGGATAACGCATCCGCAATGATGTTGTCCTTACCCTTTATGTGTGTGATAGCGAGATCAAAGCCTTGAAGGAAGAGACTCCACCGCATGAGACCCTGGTTGGAGTTCTTCATTCTATGAAGGAAGACCAGAGGGTTGTGATCTGTGTAAACCACTACAAGTGAGGCAGAGGACCCGACATAAACCTCAAACTGCTGCAATGCAAGAATCAAGGCGAGGGCCTCCTTTTCGATGGTCGAGTAATTTCTCTGATGAGCATTGAACTTCTTGGAGAAATAGCAAAGAGGATGCTCAATGCCATCAGAGAGCTCTTGGAGGAGAACGGCACCTGCACCAGAATCGCATCGACAGCTAGTCGGAACGGACGTGAGAAATCTGGGGCAGACAGAACTGGCGCATGTATAAAGAGTGCTTTAATGGATGTAAATGCGGTCTGACACTCCTCAGACCAAAGAAACTCCACTTTTGGACTGAGGAGATCTGTCAAAGGAGCAGCAACAGCAGCAAAGTTTTTGCAGAAACCCCTGTAGTACCCCACCATGCCAAGGAAGCGTCGCAATTCCTTGCGGCTGGATGGAGGATACTTAGGCCGAATCCCAATTCACCCCTTGGCCCTACCCCTTAGCCCTTCCCCTCCGTTTTGCGCGTTCACGTGAAGGGGTAGGGGTGTCCCAATTCTCTTGGGATCGAGGGGTAGGGCGAAGTGCTAGGGCTACATGGCCCTCCAAACGGAGATTTTTCAGGGGCACACTACAAACTGAGGGCTAGGAGAAGTCTCCCAGAATGACCTGCGAATCAACTGGAAGATCATGGCGAACGCTACACTACCATCAAAGTGAACCACAAATGTAGTATTTTCTTCGTTAATAAAGATTTAAAAAATATTCTAACCGTGGTATTATCTTAGTTTAATGTCGTTTCAATGTATTATAGACCTTTTCTTTACAACAATTATAACAAAAAATCGCTAATATGTTGATGTCTCTACCTCGCTAGTTAACATTACAACATTGTTTTTAGGCTGATTTGTGCATGACAGTCCCGCATTTTGACATATTTCCATGTCGCATTTCCCCCCTTTGATGGCATATGACGCCTGAAATATAACTAAAGTCCAGCAGCGAAGTTGCTGCACTTGTTACGGCTCCTCTAATATCAGTGCAGACTACAGAGCACCGCTAACGCTATTCTGTCAAGAAGTGGTCTGGTAATGAAGCAGTGGTCTTTTTTATTTGATGACTTGTTTGATCAATTAGTAGCGTGAAACGTATAAATTGTGAACAAATCGCGAGCGTCCATGCTTTTCTATCTCCATCAGATGAATGGCAAATGTCACTGTGATAATATCATTATTGCCATAGTAATCTCCGATAACAAACTCGTCCCGTCTGTTTATGTAAACGTCATCGATGACGTATCAGGGTCTTGAAAGGTTGTCCCATTTCTTAGGGAGAGATTTCTACCACTACCCCTTGTGACTCTGTTCCGAGGGCCAAGCCGAAGGGCCAAGCCGAAGCCGTAGGGGTGAAAATGAGAATTGGGATTCGGCCTTAGTGACCGCTTCAACCTTAGCGTACACGGGACGAACTTGCCCACCCCCTACGACTTTCCCGAGGTAGGTAACTGTGGCTTTGCCGAACTCGCATTTGGCTAAGTTGATGGTAAGGTTAGCGTCAGCCAATCGGGCAAAGCGCGCAGAGAGTTGTTTTACATGGTCTGGCCACGTGGCACTGTACACAACGATATCGTCGAGGTAGGCTTCACAGCCATGCAAGCCAGCCAGAACACCGTTTACCAAGCGCTGAAAGGTGGCGGGAGCATTTCGTAACCCAAATGCCATCACGGTGTACTGCAGGAAGGCATCTGGAGTAACGAAAGCAGATATCTCACGGGCACGAGAAGACAGGGGAATTTGCCAGTAACCTTTAAGAAGGTCTAGTGAACTAACAAAAATGGCAGACCCAACCTGGTCAATGCAATCATCCACTCTCGGCAACGGATAGCTATCAGGCTTAGTGACAGAGTTTACACGACGAAAGTCTGTACAAAATCGCGGTGAACCGTCTGATTTGTCAACCAACAAACATGGTGAACTCCAAGCACTTTTACTAGGTTCAGCTATGTTGTGTTTTAACTAGGGCTGTCAAACGATTAAAATTTTTAATCAGATTAATCACAGGGCCGCTGTGGATTAATTTAGATTAATCACGATTAATACCCATTCATTATTAATTGTGTTTCATTTTGTGGGGGCAAAAAGACTCATGACAGAAGGCGATATATACACTTAACATGTGTTTTATTTAAACTATAGAACAGATATGGTGTCCAGATATCAAAATAAAGGGTGGTTTGGCGCAAGCCGGGCGTCGCCGAAGTACTTGCAGAGGAATCCCCGACTAATGTATGCTTCGCGTTGATGTGGTACTTTAAGCTGGAAGTGCTTCGGTGAAACGAAAACTCCTTCCTGCAGAGTGTGCAAACTACTTTATGTCGGTCGATTGTCCCGTCTTGGGTTTTTTTGTACTCAAACTTCCCATCGAGAGGGCCAATATGTTGTTTAGAGTCGTCCATCTTTATCGAGTTGGTTCTGCCACCAGATAGCGTTGGAGCACCAATCCGCGCCAGTGAGTGGAATTGTGGGATTTTGAGTCATTGTGCGCATGTGTTAATTGCGTTAAAAATTGTAATCAAATTAATCATGCAAATTAATTAATCTGGATTAACGCGTTAATTTTGACAGCCCTAGTTTTAACATGTAAGTCACTTCCTGTTTTAGTTGTGCGCGCTTCACTGGATTTGCGCGATATGCATGTTGTTTAATGGGAGCTACATTACCTACGTCGATGTCGTGCTCTATGAGGATGGTACGGCTCGGCAAGTCAGGAAACAACTGGCGATGCGATTCAATGAGCTCCAGAATATCAGCTCTGTTGGAATGTGAGAGATGCGAAAGACGTTCAGACATACAACACATTTCAGAGTTCTTCAGCCTGCCCTCCACAACACACCTTGAGGGCCCTGTCACACCGTCCACAGTCCCCTCTGGGAATGTAGAGGACAACACTGGCCAGGCCTCGGAGTGTGGAGCAGGGGAAGTGACAAGCACAGGCTTAACTGGACACACAACAGCACGCCGTTCATGGTAAGCTTTGAGCATATTGACATGGCATAAACAGGTTTTTTTCCTATGGTCTGGTGTGGCAATGAGGTAATCCAAGTCACCAACCTTAGATATTACTGCATACGGGCCACTGTAACGGGCTTGCAATGCAGAGCTTAAGATGGGAAGGAATGCCAACACCTTGTCACCAGGAGAGAACGAACGACTCTTTGTGCCTCTGTCAAAAAGCTTTTTCATGCAGCGCTGCAACACTGCAAGGGTAGATTTAGCCATCAGAACATCAGATTGTGTGAAGTAGCCGACAGACAAACCACCAACTTCATCCTCTGTCACAGCCTGATCAAAGAGAGAAGATGGGTTAAGATCATGCTGCTGCTCTCTAATCAGTTGTTCCCGCGGCAACAATGTTTCTTTAACCTCCAACAAGTTATCTTTGTCATGCCACACCGCATCACTACAATATGCATCACCAACTGGCTTAACATCACACATCTCCGCTAAAGTAGAGGTAACATTTGTTATCTCAGGATGGAATATGCATGTCTCACTTAAATCAACCACATCATCTATCTTTTTAGACATAACTCGCGTCACAGCGCATGTGGGAAACACTTCTGGGAAACTCTGTTCAAGGCTATCAGGGGTGTTGGACAAGATAGGGCTTGAAGTAACTTCAGGAACAGCAAAAACCTTGCCACCAGCCAAATCGTTCCCCAATAAAAAGGTGACACCTTGAACAGGCAGAAACGGAAGGGCACCAACAACAACATCACCAGTTACCAAGTTACAAGTCAGACTCACCTTGTGCAATGGGACATCAGTAAAACCCATTTCCATCCCCTGCACCAGAACATTTGTGCCTAGGGAGGTTTTGTCAGACAACGGTAACACATCATCAAGGATAAATGACTGAGCAGCACCTGTATCACGGAGAATAGTGACTTCTACACCAGGGCTACCAGGCAGTGACACCACCCCTTTAAGAAGGAAAGGAGTGTAATCTGACAAACCCAGAGCAGATAGTTGGTCTTTGGGACACATTATATTCGCTCTCCCAATTGAAGGATGGAACTTTTCCCTGTGTATTAACCAGCAAGTGAGGTTTTGCATTCTTCTTGGACAACTTCAGGCATTCAGCTATAGTGTCCTGGGGCCTCATTTATAAAACTTTGCGTAGATTCCATCCTAACCTTTTAGTTTCTTGTTTTTGAGTTTCTAGTTCAAGCTGAAGCTTCAGAGTCTCAGCTAAGTCAGGAACAGGGGGTTGTTCACCCAAACCCAAGACTACAGCCGGTTTATCGGAAACATCCGACCTGGCAGCAAGAACTTCCATTTCCGCCAAAGAAAACTTCAATGCACCTATAATGTTGTCTTTCAGTCGTTTGTCACCACTTGTTAGTTCGACATGATAGTGGTCAGCAATCTGCAACAACTGTTCCTTAGTATAGGTATGCAACAAGCCTTCAGATGGAGATTCCAGAAACTCATCAACCCCAGATGCCATTTTAAGAAATATGAGCCCAGAGCAACTATAAAAGATTAAGAAGATACATGCCAGAAAGCTTATGGTGTCGAAGGAACTCCCTAACACTACCACTCAATTACCACTCTTTCAACAAACGTCCCTATCAAAGACGTGCAGGCTATCAAGCCAAGAAAAATACACTCAACACTGCACACATGCACTACCAAACTCAAGGCCCAAAAATCGCTTAGCCTTTAACGTTACCTACAAGTAGCACAAGGTAATTTTCAAACATCTCACACATTGGAGCAAGCAGTCGAATCCCACGACCGTAAAGCTGAACACACAGAAATAGCAGCTTGCAAAAAACGCCTGGACAGTACACCAGACAAGTGAGATAACAGCTTTGATTAAGAAGCAAATACTGTGAAAACACAGCCAAACATCCTAAACAAGGATAACATGCTACAAGGTAACAAAAAACAGTAGTGCACACAACACATGCAGAGCAGTGGCGGCTGGCCAATAGAGGGCGCCGCCCCACCACTCCCCACATCCTAGACTTCATTGAATAAGACTTTAAAAATTACTTCTTTTTTTTTTTAAATGAGCGAGGTAAATGTTATATAGTTAGTGAGTAGAATGTATAATCTGCAATAAAATGTAGATTAAAATTGTTCTACGTTGTCTAAAGTTACTGCTAGGCCATGTATTTCCGGCCTGGGGTGCAACAATCTTTGCCCATTGACTCTTGTTATAAGTTGTACATGCGCAGTTTGCTCCTCTCAATACAAGAGATAGGAGCGAACTGCGCATGTACAAACAGCATTTATCTGAACGCTGCTGATTTACACACCACCAACCACTGGTTGGCAGCAGAGAGCGAGTGGCTCGTGGTACATCTGATCTGACATAAAATGCGCCAGAATGAGACAATATACTCGGTCGTTTTCAAGGAGCTGGTTTAGTAGGAAGGCATGGCTAACTGTATGTAGTGACACCAATGCTTTATTTTGCTTTCCCTGCATCCTTTTTCAAACGACAGGTCTCAGACCCAGCATGGATTCAGACAGGTTTGAATGATTTAAACCACATATCAGAAAAATCAAAAGCAAATGTTTGGGAAAGTAAACATAGCTGCTCAGCTTGATGAAGGCTACAGGACAGGGATCCATGAGCATAATGAAGAGGTTGACAAAAACAGGCACATCCTGTCTAAAATAATAAACTGTGTCAAGTTCTGTGGTGCCATAGAGTCATTGAGAAATCTGCATCTCAAGGAGAGAAGGGCAAAATTTATGTACAAAAAGTTTAAGCCACAAGGTGGCAAAGTCATATGGCTTTGAGCCAATTCACTCAGCTTTTTGATGGCACTGGGTATTTCAAATGTAATACCATATTAATTTATTTTTTTCTTAAATGTTATTTTCTATTAGGTCTTATTGTGTTCATAATGTTTCTGCCATTGTCTCAGGGTTTTGTGTTGTCAGATTTCTGCTGCACTTATCGAGGCACTTTTCGGTTACTTTAGTCTTTCACCATTACATATTGTAGTATAAAAGATAATTATTATAAAGAATTTGCACTAATTGAAGTACCTTAACTTACCTTAAGAACGTTTCATTACAACAAATGTTCATTCAGCTCAGCAAATACAAATCAAATCACATTTATTTGTATAGCCCTTAATCACCGTTACAGTCTCTAAGGGCTTCACAGTGCCCAACATGTGAAAATAATAAATGGTTAGTACACGACATCCCCCAGCCTTAGACCCTCACAGAGGACAAGGAAAAACTCCCACAAACCCTCACTGGGAAAATTGGGAGAAACCTTGGGAGGGGCTACTCAGAGAGGGATCCCCCTACCAGGACGGTTGGGCGTGCAATAGATGCCGAGTTTGGGCAAGCAGCGTATACACAATATATGAAAGTTTATTTTGGTGGGACATCCAGATCTGATGGGGCGGCATCACAGCAACGGCAACTCAGTCAGTGTCATCATAGGACTAGGGGACCATGCAGGCGCCAACACTGCCCAGATAGGAGAACGCAACGTCCGCTCAGTCAGCATCGTCCTAGGAGGGGGGACCAACCAGACGCCAACTCTGCTGGGCTGCGGCCTGGAACAGATAGGAGACTCACCCACACACACCCACTCACACAGACAAACATGACCAGCGTCAGTCGACAGGAGCAGGTAGACCAGGAGAATAGGACATGTAGGCAGGATGCTAGTATCCATCGGCAGGACCCTGATCTAGGATGAGCTAACTGGTCTAGCCTTACTCTGAGAAGAGACTGAGCCACTCCCTCAAGGCTGGTCAAATGACAGAGCGAATAAATGGGTTTTTAGCCTTGACTTAAAGACTTCGATAGAGCCTGCCTCTCTGATTGAGGCAGGCAGACTGTTCCATAGATAGGGAGCCCGGTAAGAAAAGGCTCTGTTACCTGCAGTTTTCTTTTTGATTGCTGGGATAGACAAGTAGCCAGCGTCCTGAGATCTGAGGGCGCGTGGCGGTTTATAAGGTTTAATCAAATCGGATAAATAGGATGGTGCCATCCCATGTAATGATTTATATGTAAGTAAAAGCACCTTAAAGTCACACCTGGCCTGAATTGGTAGCCAGTGTAATGAGGACAGGATGGGAGTTATATGGTCGAATTTCCTAGTTTTGGTCAGGATTCTGGCAGCAGCATTCTGG
The DNA here is from genome assembly GCA_034670405.1 of Hoplostethus atlanticus. Taxonomy (NCBI): domain Eukaryota; kingdom Metazoa; phylum Chordata; class Actinopteri; order Trachichthyiformes; family Trachichthyidae; genus Hoplostethus; species Hoplostethus atlanticus. Next base: position 3,623,543 of record JAXDDX010000042.1, on the reverse strand, counting down.
ACCAGTTGTAGTTTTTTAGTGCGCCCAGTAGGTAAGCCCGAGAAAAGGACATTGCAATAATCGATTCTGGATGATACAAAGGCATGTACTAAAATTTCTGCGTCTGCCTCTGTTAGCATAGGTCGAATTTTGGCAATATTGCGAAGATGATAAAACGCTGATTTAGTGATCTCCTTAATGTGCAACTCGAATGAGAGGGTAGGGTCGAATTTTACCCCAAGGTTTTTAACGTATGGGCTCTGGGAGATTACACAACTATCAAAGTTAAGAGTACTATTCTCAAATAAGTGTCTATGTCTAGCCGGTCCCACAATCAGCATCTCAGTTTTGCTGCCATTAAGGAGTAGGAAGGTAGTTTGTTTGATTTTTGGTATAGCCCCCCCCTGGAGAAAAATGCACCAGCCGCCACTGATGCAGAGTAAAGGTATGAAAGTAGCAGCGACTGGCTACACAATAGGCAAAATCATCGAAAAACGGGACAAAAGACTACCTCAAACGTGCATACACAAATGCCAACGTTTTTAAGCTGTACCAACCACACGCTGAAAATTACCAAACAATACACAGCACCAAGCGATAACCTACTGACACTGAGTCGTCATAATAAATCAGTGCTCCCTCACTCTGCCCAAACAAATTACCAGGTGTTACAAGTTACACTGATGAGCGGAGCCACTGGGCGCTACCATGAGATGGTTACTATTGAGTAGGAGTGTTAGAAATCGCAAGTTCATTTCCCCTCCTCTCCACAAGGAGGCACCAAGCACTGGTTCAGTGTATTTGTGGTAGGACCTCCCACTGGCCTTGATAAGGATGTCCTCCTCTTTGTCTCCAAACCTCTTCACCTGAATGTTTGCCATGTGTCTTTTGAATGATCTTCAATGTAAGTTTCTTTCTATTTATTTCTGTCTATTGATTCTATAATTGACATGAAGGTTAATTATTCTTGATTTTGTCACTTATCTTGAAATACGTGTTTGGCCAATCATTATTATAAATATGTATGGTATAATATTCAAATTGATTTAAAGGATGGATTCATGATTTGTTTGACCAAGATACTGGAATTTGTTTGTTTCTTTGTTTAGAACCATGGCAATCAACATCCACATTATTCATCTGCTCTGATAAATAAATGGACAATGGATTGCAACCCTTGTTTCCTGGTGGTGTGTGGCTCCAGTTAGAACCTTAATCCATAACAAGGAGCTTCCCTGGAAACAGTCTACTAGAAAGATCTAACTAATAACCTGAACTAGTCTTCAGTGCCGTACCGGGCTCGAGGCAGACTTGAAACGCTTAACTCGTGAGCGCTGATGGAGAACCAATTGATTAGCTCACCATAGGACTCCGAAGCGTATCCCCACCCGGGATTAACACCAAAAACAAAAAAGGAAAAATAATAAAGTGACAAACCTAACTACAGCTAACCAGGATAAGATGATTGATAACCAAACTCCAAACTACAGAGGATAAACACCCAGCAGGCTCAACTTACCAATGCACCACTTACACAGGAGAGGGACAGAGAGGGGGCAACAAGATGGCACACATCCACCAAAACTCACCACAGCAAACAAACGCGACTCCAAAAAAGGTTATCAAAGCAAATGCAAAAATGGCTCAAAAAAGAAAAACGTCCAGATCCCGGACGAGCCCCCAATTATGTTACAGCTAGATTCCTCCAAGTCAAGCCATAACATAACAGAGACGGACAACAAAAGTAAGGTGGAAAAAGGAACTTTGATTTATTTAAATAATACTCCAAATGTCTGTGTCATGCGTGAGGTGTAGGTAGAAGTGGATATGTAGGTGTCAGTAACATGAATGTAAAATTAGGATAATGGAAAAAGAACAGCAAATGATGAGAACAAAATGGTGGGAATGAGCCTGGCTGCAAACCAAAAAGAAGTGCCAATGGCACATGCAGCAGCCACAGGTCAAAACAGGCTCTCCTTATATCAGGCCTCTCCCAGGTGTGTCCTATTGAGTTGATTACACCTGGGAGGGAGCAAGAGAGAGAGAGAAAGGAAAAAGGGCAACCGTAACAAGTAGCCGTGGCGGCCTTATAGTGTGTTTAAAGGTCCTCTGCAGTATGTTATTATCCTGAAGCGTAGCCGCTGTCTGAGCTTTGGCGCGGTCTCCCCAAGCCAATATTTTGACGCGTAGTCGGATGGAGATATCCCTCCGCCACCAATACGAGTCGATACTTTCGTTGAATCCGACCACAGAACTCGTCACTATTATAGTAGATGAACATCTATATGAAAACTCGCGGCATATAATACAATTTAATGAGACTTTTATTCAAAATTACTCTCGGAATAACGTTATGCATCACGCACTACTTTCTCATAGTACTAGATGCCCAAGAACCCCTTGTCTGGAAGCTTTGCGCTGTGTTCACTATCGACCCGGGGCCGACGACCAATCAGATGGCGTATATAAATACTGTGTTTTCTATTTGGACCAATCGAGAATAAGTCATTACAATAAAACAGGCATTTGAGCGCACGTGGCGGCAATTCTGAGACATACTCTCCCCTCCCTTTTTCTCCGCAGTTCTGCAGTGAGGGGAGAGACAGAGCCAGGGAGGTAACTTAGAATGTAATTCGCTACAGACTGCTGATTACTTCTCTCAAATTGTAATCACTCAGTACACAAACTCACTTGTGTAATCTGATTATTTTCGGGTCATTTTGGATTACCTTGCCCTTCAGAGTCCATAACACAAACAATAACATAACATTAAACTAATAATTCATTCCAATTTCTAGACTGTGACTTCAATAAGGTTATTATCATCCCTTCAAGATTCAAGATTCAAGAAGTTTAATTGTCACATACACACACGAGGTGTGTAGTGAAATGCAAAGTGGCAATGCTTAGCAGAAATGTGCAAAATAACAGGTTCACACTATTTACAATAACCAACACAATATTTACAATGTCACAGTTTTTAAGAGCTCTATATAAAAAACAACACAATATTTACAATAAGAGCACTTTATAAAAAAATATAGTAAAAAAGGGAAAATTGTATGTATAATATAATATAAATTATGTGTAGTCTTTACCTAAGTGTGTGTGTGTGCATAAGAGGGGCAGTGTGTGTGACTTGGTGGGGGCCCTGGTGAGGTCAGAGTTCACAGTCCTGATGGCCTGAGGAAAGAAACTCCGTCTCAGTCTCTCTGTTTTGGCAGCGTGACTACGGAGGCGCTTGCCTGACCGCAGCAGCTGAAACAGTCCGTTGTTGGGGTGGTGAGGATCCTTCATGATCCTGCAGGCTCTGGTTCTGCACCTCCTGGTGTACAAGTCCTGCAGGGTGGGGAGTGTAGTTCCAATAGTGCGCTCGGCCGAACGCACTACTCTCTGCAGAGCCTTCCTGTCCTGAGCGGAGCTGCTGCCAAACCAGGCAGTGATGCTTCCTGTCAGGATGCTCTCCACAGCTCCAGAGTAGAAGGACTGAAGGATCCTCCGGGAGACTTTAAATTTCCTCAGTTGCCTGAGGTGGTAAAGGCGCTGCCTCGCCTTTCTCACCAGAGTGTCAGTGTGTGTGGACCATGTGAGATCTTCGGTGATGTGGACTCCCAGGTATTTATACCTGCTCACCCTCTCCACAGTATTCCCATTAATCCCCAGTGGTGAGTACTTACAACTTGGACCAACCATTATTTCAGAATGAACAAAATTATATTAGCGTCAGTCTCACAATCCTAATTGCCTTTTCCTCTTATAACACATTTTTTGTCACTGTAATTCCATTACATGTGCATCACTCCCTAACCAGGGGGAAATTAGAAGGGAGCATAGGCTACATGACCATGGTCTCACTCACCAACTCACAACATGTTGTACATATTTCAGGGGCAAAATTTACTTGCCACTGTCCAATAAACACATGCCCTTCTACAAATAACCCATTTAATCTGCTGGTCTGCCTTTATTTTTTTTTCAAACAAAATAGGCTTAGATAATGCATAAGCATGACCTGCCACAGGAATGTCATACTGAAATGAGGGAGCGGTAAATCCATCTCAGCCAGCAAGTACAAATGTAAGTTTTGACAGTGAAATTATGGTTTTCCAAATTTCCAGAGCATCCTGTGTTACCTACAATGAGATTAACTGGATATTCTGAATTAGGTTTTTGCTCCCAAAGTGTGCACACTATAGGTAGGCTATGTGATAATCATAATTTATCGTGTTACACCATCATACTAAAACTTTAATGATATGTGACCTTTCGGAAATGCGTATTTATTCCATGGAATGCATTGCAATAGGCTATGTGAAACACCCATTAAAGTATGTGAAGGAGGTAAGTCAACATAACAATGTCTTGTATACACACAGAGTATGAATACAAAATAGTATCCTGATAAGAAGAATAGCCTATGAAAACATCTGATGGTCAAGGTCTGCCAAGCCAGCTGTCCTACTTCAGTAGAGATATAAAGATGGCGAGATATAAAGATGGCGCGGCCGTGTCTAGACGCCGTCGTGGTAGCTCCGCGGAGATTGTGCGTTTTTTTAGTTTTTGTGTTTGTTTTTAATATCTTTTTTTGCTCAAACACATCGGCACTAACATCCTACGAACGCAGCACACTTTTGGACATAAACTTTTGCGCAAAACAAAGGTTTTTGTCCACTTTTCCCATCGACCCAGCGTGGCCGGCAGAGATAGTACGAGCGAGCCACAACAATAACAGTGGAGACTCACCTACGGGGAGACGAAGGAGGAAACATCGGGGAAAACGGAGCGGAATTCGGAACAGACTGAGAGTTCAAGCCCACCGTCCACCTCTGCCCAGCATCCTTCTTGCTAACGTCCAGTCTCTGGATAATAAGTTGGATGATGTTAGGGCGAGGATTAGATTCCAACGGGACATGAGGGATTGTAACGTCTTTTGTCTGACGGAAACATGGCTGACCCCGCTGGTGCCGGATCGAGCCATATGCCCAACCGAGTCCTTCTCTGTTTTCCGTGCGGATAGAACGGAAGAGTCTGGCAAATCTAAGGGTGGAGGGGTTTGCTTCATGACCAACAACAAGTGGTGCAACCCCAAGGACATTAAGACTCTTTCTCGTTCCTGCTCGTCGAACCTGGAACATCTGACGATCTCATGCCGTCCATTCTACCTTCCCCGGGAGTTCAGCTCGGTCATCACCACAGCCGTCTACATACCACCACAAGCGGACACCGACGTAGCACTATCGGACCTACATGATGTGTTATGTCGGCATCAGAACAAGCATCCCGACGCGGCTATGGTGGTGGCTGGGGACTTTAATAGGGCGAACCTAAAAAAAGTCATGCCGAACTTTCATCAGCACATTACGTGTGCTACCAGAGGGGAAAGAACGTTGGACCACTGCTATACGCCGTTCAAGAGAGGCTACAAGGCTGTCTCTCTCCCTCCGTTCGGCAAATCAGACCATGCCGCCATTTTCCTGCTACCGGAGTATAAACAAAGGATAGCACGGGAAGCGGTAGTGACGAGGGACGTAAAGCGGTGGTCTGACCAATCAGAGGCTGAGCTACAGGACGCTCTGCGTGACGTCGACTGGGACATGTTCCAATCCAGTTCCAGGGACGTCAGCGAGTTTACGGAAGTAGTAACGAGCTTCATAGCTATGCTAGTGGACACCATCGTCCCTACGGTGAAAGTTAGGTCCTTTCCTAACCAAAAACCGTGGGTTGATAAATCCATCCGCGACGCTTTGAACGCCCGCACTGCTGCCTATAACTCCGGTCTTGTATCCGGCAACATGGACGAGCACAAGGCAGCGTCCTATGGACTGAGAAGGGCGGTGAAGGAGGCCAAGAGGAGGTATAGGGACAGAGTGGAGTCGCAGATGGAGCAGCGCGACACCAGACGCCTATGGCAGGGGCTACGGACTATAACGGACTACCAGGGCAGACCCCCCGCAATTGTGAGTGCCGACGCATCCCTAGCGGAGGACCTGAATTCATTCTATGCACGGTTTGAGGCTAGCAACAACAGCGCTAGCTCGCCGGCTAACAACATCACCGTTAGCGCAGCCGGAGTGAGTTCTACCGCTGGGGATGAACACACACTCTCTGTGACCGAGCACAGTGTGAGGAGGGCTCTGACGAGGGTGAACACCAGGAAAGCTGCTGGTCCAGATGGCATATCTGGGCGAGTACTGAAGACCTGTGCTAATCAGCTAGCTCCAGTGTTCACCACTATATTCAACATCTCCCTGGCTGAGTCTGTGGTCCCCGCCTGCTTCAAGAGATCCACTATTGTCCCTGTGCCCAAGAATGCTTCTCCAGCATGCTTGAATGACTACCGACCGGTGGCCCTCACCTCGGTGGTCATGAAATGCTTCGAGAGGCTGATTAAGGACTACATCTGCGCCTTCCTCCCTTGCTCCATGGACCCGCTGCAGTTTGCTTATCGTCCCAACAGATCCACGGATGATGCTGTCTCCCAGGTACTGCACACCACACTCTCTCATCTGGACAGCCGGAAGGGGGGCTATGTGAGACTGCTGTTCATTGACTATAGTTCAGCTTTCAATACCATAGTCCCCACCAGACTGGCTGGCAAGTTGATTGAGCTGGGACTGAACACCCCCCTGTGTGCCTGGATCCTGGACTTCCTGACCGCCAGGCCCCAGGTGGTCAGGGTGGGTAGACACACCTCCAACCCCCTCACCCTGAACACAGGATCCCCCCAGGGTTGCGTCCTCAGCCCCCTATTGTACTCCCTGTACACACATGACTGTGTGGCCAGGTTCAGCTCCAACACCATCATTAAGTTTGCGGATGACACAGTGGTGGTGGGCCTGATCTCCAACAACGACGAGAAGGCCTACCTGGAGGAAGTTGCTGATCTGTCACTCTGGTGCCAGGACAACAGCCTCCTCCTGAATGTCACCAAAACTAAGGAGCTGATTGTGGACTTTAGGAGGACACAACAACAGAGGACGTACTCACCACTGGGGATTAATGGGACTACTGTGGAGAGGGTGAGCAGGTATAAATACCTGGGAGTCCACATCACCGAAGATCTGACATGGTCCACACACACTGACACTCTGGTGAGAAAGGCGAGGCAGCGCCTTTACCACCTCAGGCAGCTGAGGAAATTCAAAGTCTCCCGGAGGATCCTTCAGTCCTTCTACTCTGGAGCTGTGGAGAGCATCCTGACAGGAAGCATCACTGCCTGGTTTGGCAGCAGCTCCGCTCAGGACAGGAAGGCTCTGCAGAGAGTAGTGCGTTCGGCCGAGCGCCCCTATTGGAATTACACTCCCCACCCTGCAGGGTTTACACCCGGAGGTTGGGAGAAACCAAAAGCCTGCAGGGTCAGGGAAAGGGTTTCCCCACCACCCCAACAACGGGCTGTTTCAGCTGCTGCGGTCCAGGCAAGCGCCTTTCCCTATCCCCGCTGGGCCCAAAAAAGAGAGAAATGAGACGGGGTTTCTTTTTCCTCAGGCCCTCAGAAATGTAAATCTACCTCACCAGGGCCCCCACCAAGACACACAAACCCCCTGCCCCTCTTTGCACACACCCAAAAACTTTGGTAAAGACTACACATAATTTAAAAGTAATTACAATTTAACAATTTCCCTTACTACTATAATTTTTGTCATGCAGTGTGGGGTGAGTTTATGTTTCCAATAGTGCGCTCAGCGACGCATACACCTGCAGAGCCTTCCTGTCCGAGCGGAGCTGCTGCAAACCAGGCAGTGATCTTCCTGTCAGGTGCTCTCCACAGTCCAAGTAGAAGGACTGAAGGATCCTCCGGAGACTTTAAAATTCCTCAGTTGCCTGAGGTGGTAAAGCTGCGCTCGCCTTTCACCAGAGTGTCAGTGTGTGTGGACCATGTGAGATCTTCGGTGATGTGGACTCCCAGGTATTTATACCTGCTCACCCTCTCCACAGTATTCCCATTAATCCCCAGTGGTGAGTACTTACAACTTGGACCAACCATTATTTCAGAATGAAACAAAATTATATTAGCGTCAGTCTCACAATCCTAATTGCCTTTTCCTCTTATAACACATTTTTTGTCACTGTAATTCCATTACATGTGCATCACTCCCTAACCAGGGGAAATTAGTAAGGGAGCATAGGCTACATGACCATGGTCTCACTCACCAACTCACAACATGTTGTACATATTTCAGGGCAAAATTTACTTGCCACTGTCCAATAAACACATGCCCTTCTACAAATAACCCATTTAATCTGCTGGTTCTGCCTTTATTTTTTTTCAAACAAAATAGGCTTAGATAATGCATAAGCATGACCTGCCACAGGAATGTCATACTGAAATGAGGGAGCGGTAAATCCATCTCAGCCAGCAAGTACAAATGTAAGTTTTTGACAGTGAAATTATGGTTTTCCAAATTTCCAGAGCATCCTGTGTTACCTACAATGAGATTAACTGGATATTTCTGAATTAGGTTTTTGCTCCCAAAGTGTGCACACTATAGGTAGGCTATGTGATAATCATAATTTATCGTGTTACACCATCATACTAAAACTTTAATGATATGTGACCTTTCGGAAATGCGTATTTATTCCATGGAATGCATTGCAATAGGCTATGTGAAACACCCATTAAAGTATGTGAAGGAGGTAAGTCAACATAACAATGTCTTGTATACACACAGAGTATGAATACAAAATAGTATCCTGATAAGAAGAATAGCCTATGAAAACATCTGATGGTCAAGGTCTGCCAAGCCAGCTGTCCTACTTCAGTAGGTTTACTTTCCAACTTTACTGTTACTCATCTGACACGACCTTGGCTCTCACTGAACTTTCCACTTTTTATTTATCTCCTGCTAGCTCTGATAAGCTGTGTGTGTATGTGTGTGAGAGAGAAACATTTTTTTCTTACCCCCATATGGGAGAACCTTGATCCCCCACAGAATTCGCATCAATCCGGACTTGTAAGTCATATTAGATAAATATACAAATGCATAAAATGTAAGAGTGTGTGTGTGTGTTACCAGGCGAAGGATCACATGCAGAGGGTGGAGTACATGCTGATACAGGCCGACCGTCTGGGCTGCCGACAGTTTGTGACTCCGACCGACGTTGTCAGCAGAAACTCAAAACTCAACATGGCCTACGTAGCCATGCTCTTCAACAAGTACCCTGCACTCACCAAACCAGAGAACCAAGACTGGAACCTGGAAAGTAAGCATGGATGGATGCTTACACACACACGCACACACACACACACACACAACTCTTCTGCTGGCCAGTAGCGGTTCTACAGATCCCATGTGCCTGTTTGAGAAGCAGAGTCAGCAGAGAAATAACTGGTTTCTTTCTTTCTCTCTCTCTCTCTCTCTCTAGGTGAGACCAGAGAGGAGAGAACGTTCAGGAATTGGATGAATTCACTAGGAGTCAATCCTTATGTGCACCATATGTACAGGTCAGTGTTTAAATGATTGAATTAAAATTGAATATTGACTATATGTGACGTGCTCTCACAGAATCAGTCGGAAGTCGCAATGGCTGATTTACGTGGAAACGCCTTTTAATGTCAAAAGTCTATTTTTGACCCTTTTGGTATTTTGACTAATTTTAATAAAATAAAATCTTGGCTTTCATAATCTGCATTAATTATTTCCTATTTTGGAGTGGAAATATAACTTTGAAGCATAAAAGCGAGATATGGTATTTGGCGAAGTTGATCACGGCTTTAGCGACTAGCCAGCTGCATCCGCACCTGTTGATTGTCAAGTTAGCAAGCTAGTATCGTAATCATCAAGACTTTCAATGGCGTCTCAGAAAGAAGAAGAAATCGCTCGGCAATCCAGTGTTGTCTGTGGATTCCGGCGATCGGTGGCGAGAGCTTATTGACAACTAGTTTTTGGCACCGAGATCTGACCGAGAGACGGCTGAGGAGAGCGGCTCGGACGACACGGGAACGGACAACAACAGTGAAACCTCCGGCGACACTTCGGACTCCGACAGGCCCATTTCAGACACCGACAACGATGAAGATGTTGACATGGAGCCACTTTTTCTAAGAGACCCAATATATGCCATCCTTGAGTCGGATGAATGGGATGAATGTGAGCTACGGATCTGGAGGGGATATCGAGAAGCTCGTAGCTTCAAGTGTGGCTGCAAATGTCATAAGAAAGCCTACACCTTCTTCTCTATGGTGAAAAAACGAGAGATGAGATGTGACTGCTGGTAAGCACTTTTCCACTTATCCCATAGAGCTAGCCAACATTAGTAAACACAAGTGTGTTTATCTTATCTTATTTAAACCTTGTTCTCAGTAATAATGAACACTGTAGGTAATGTTTTGAGTAGTTCTAGCTAGCTAGCTGGTCAACAGGACCCTGTAGTTGTATTTAACTACAGATGAGTGGTCTCACACTGAAATGACAAAATTAGTTCTGTTAATTTATTTTAATTGACACAAATTGAATGTAGGCCTAAGATGTTTTTTGTTTCCTAGGTGAGAAACACATGTTCCTGTCAGCAGCACTATGAACTGATCCAAAGAAACGGCTTGTTCCAAAGGAAGCAGCAAAAAGAAAGGATGCACCAGAGGACCTCTTACTTTATTGATGGTGATCACATATGCAGAGATGATGAATGTCTAGATGAATTATTGAATCATTTAAGGATTTAATTAGTGATATGTGTAATATGGCTATATTTTTTGCAATATTATTTTGGGGTTTAAAAATAAAAACATTTACCCTGTAAACCCTTTAATCCCCGTTCCAGTCTCAAGGCCCTTTCCAGTGCCCAAACATGTGAAAAAAAATAAAAGGGTTTAGAACATGAATCCCCCGCATAGACCCTAACAGATGAAAAGGGAAAAAATCCCAAAAAAAACCCTTTTTAGAAAAAATTTGGGAAAAAGAAACCTTGGGAGGGGGTTATGGGAAAAGGGATCCCCCTCCCCGGGGAGGGTTGGGGTCCCAATAGATTTGAGTTTTTGATAATTTTGGGGGTAAGCAGGGTATAAAAAAAAAGGGTTTTTTATGGTGGGACGTCCGGTTCGAATTTTTATTAGGGTGGAATTTTTCCGGATTGATGTTTTTAAATTATTTTGGCCCCTTGGCTTTATCCCAAAACCCTATAATTTATACCAATCTATAGCAATGTATGGGTTTAAAGGGGGAAAAAAATTTTTACCCCCTAAAATTTTGTTTAAAAGATGGGGTATAAATGCAAAAACTGTAAAAAGGTTATGTATACATTAAGCATATATTTACAAAAAAAAGGGAATGTTTTTAATAAAATTTTAAAATTTAAACAAAATGTTTTCTTTTTTTTTTTACACAATTGAATTATGTGTAACCCTTTAATTGGGGGGGTTGGAGGGGGGAAAGTCACAGTTTTTTTCACGTTTTTAAGGGGGTTTTTTGAAAGTTTCCCTTTAAAAAGTGGATAAATATTTTTTGGGTTAAAATGTGTACTGGGGGGAAATTTAAAAACCTTAAAGAGAAATTTTACTCCTCTTACAAGATGCCAAAAAGTTAAATCTTTTATTTAAAAAAAATCACTCAAGCGCTTTTTTTTTGGGGAGAGTAAAAGGGCACCCCCAAAAAAGGGAATTTTCAGAGTCAAAAGGGTTTTTTTTTTAAAGGCCTTTTTTCAAAAAAACTTTTGGTTCCATTGTATAACCCCCCCATAACTTTCCATTTTTTTGGGACATGGTTTTGGTCTCATTGGAAAGCCTACTTTTCTCCTCTTTCAATTTAATATGAAAACCCCAAAATGTTTTTTTTTTTGGGGTTTAAAAATGTGACTGATTCTGTGAGAGCAGGTCACTATAACTCTGAATGCCCATCACCACTCGTTCAAGTTTAAAACCATGACCCACAACCCGGGCATGTTTTTCCTAAAAAACTACCATTTAAAAGGGGCCCCCGACTTTCAAACTACAGGGGTCTTCCTTGAGCACCCGGAAAAAAGGGTCTTTAAACCCCCAACCCCCCAAAGAAAATCCCCCCCAACATCGACCCAAAACCACAGCAGGGGATAACAAAACAGTTCAAAACCCTTGATCACAACGTATTCACATTTCCGGAAAGGGGCCCAAAACCAAATTTCCTAAAAAAAAAAATTTAAAGATATTCAAAAAAGACACGGTTTTGGCCAAAACTTCAAGATAATCTCGGTTTTTAAAAAGGAATCCCAAATCAAGGACTACTTATTTCGGGGCCCAAAAAACTAGTAAGAAGGGAAACCCCCCCAAACCCCCGGAAACTTGACCCAGGCCCAACGAGGGTCCAAAACAGCCTACCCCCTTTAAACCCCGGTCAAGCAATATTTTCCCCTTAAAAGAAAAAACACACGGAAAAATTTGCGTTTTCCCTCTTAGGTCCCTTTTCCCCCCTTTTGGGGGAAAAAAAAAAGGGGGGGGGAAAAAAAATTTTTTTTTTTTTTTTTTTCCCTTTTTAAAAAAAAGGGAAAAATTTAAAGGGGGGCCCCCCAAAAAAAATTTGATCCGGGCCCCAATTCCCCCTGTTAAATACTTTTTTTTAAAAAAAATTTTTTTTTAAAAAGGGGGGGTTTTTTTAATTTTAAAAAAAAAAAAAAAATTTTTTTTCCCCCCGGGGCCCCCCCACTAGACCCCCCCCCCCAAAAAAAAAAAATTTTTTCCCCCCCCAATTTGAACCGGCCCAAAAATTTGACCAAAAAACCCAAAATTTTCCCCCTGAAAAACCCCCCCCCTTTCCCCAAAAAAATTTTTTCCCAAACCCCCCCCCTTTTGGGGGGGGGGGGGGGGGGGGGTAAATCACCCGGGGGGGGAAAAAACCCCCTTTTTTTTTTTTTTTTCCAAAAACCCCCAAAAAATTACCCCCAAAAAAAAAAAAAAAAAATAAAAAACCCAAAAAAAAAAAAAAAAAATTTTTTAAAAAAAAAAAAAAAGGGGGGGGAAAAAAAAAGGGTTTAAAAAAAAAACCCCCTCCCCCTTAACCCCAAAAAAAAAAAATTTTAAAAATTCTTCCCCCCCGGGGGGGGGGGAAAAAAGGGGGGTTTTGGGAAAAAAAAAAAAAAAACCCCCCCCGGGGGCCCCCCCCCGGGGGGGGGGGAAAATTTTTTTAAAACCCCTTTTTCCCCCCCCCCCCAAAAAAAAAAAAAAAAAAATTTTTTTTTTTTAAAAAAAAATTTTTTCCCCAAAAAAAAAAACCCCAAAATTTTAAAATTTTCCCCCCCCCCAAACCCCCCCGGGGCCCAACCCCCAAAAAGGGGGGGAAAAAACCCCCCCCGGGGGGGCCCGGGGTTTTCCCCCAACCCCCAAAAAAAAATTTTTTGGGGAAAGGGGGGGAAAAAGGGCCCCCCCAAAAAAAGGGGGGGGGGCCCCTTCCCCCAACCCCCCTTTTCCCCCCCCAAAAAAAAACCCCCCTTTTTTCCCCCCGGGGGCCCCCCCCCCCTTTTCCCCCCCCCCCGGGCCCCCCCCGGGGTTTCCTTTGGGGGGGCCCGGGGCCCCCCCCCCCCCCCAAAAAAGGCCCCAAATTTTTTTTTTCCCCCCCCCCCGGGGCCCCCCCCCCCAAAAAAAAAATTTTTTTGGGGGGGGGGGGCCCGGGGCCCCCCCAAAAGGGGGGGGGGGGCCCCCCCCCCCCCCAAAAAATTTTCCCAAAAAAACCCCCCCCCCCCCCCAAAAAAAAAAAATTTAAAACCCCCCCCCCTTTTTTAAAAAAAAAAGGGTTAAAACCCCCAAAAAAAAAAAACCCAAATTTTTAAAAAAGAAAACCAAAAAGGGGGGAAAAAAATTTAAAAAAAAAAAACCCCCCAAAAAAAAAACCCCCCCCCCCCAAAAAAAGGGCCCCCCCAAAAAAAAAAGGGCCCCGGGGGGAAAAAAAAAAAAAAAAAAAAAAAAACCAAAAAAACCCGGGGTTTCCCAAAAAAACAAACCCCAAAAAAAAAACCCCCAAAAAAAAACCCCAAAAAAAAACCCCCCCCCAAATTTCCCCCCCTTTGGGAAAAAACCCCCCAAAAAATTTTTCCCCCCCCCAAAAAAAAAAAAGGGCCCCCCTTTTTCCCCAAAAAAAAAAAGGGAAAAATTAAAACCAAACCAAAATCCCAAAACCCCCCCCTTTTTTTTAAAAAAAAAAAAAAAAGGCCCCAAAAACCCCCCAAAATTTTTAAAATTAAAAACCCCCTAACCGCCCATAACGCACACATTTCAGAGTTAAGGTACTTCCGGGGGGCGGAGCCCGTCGGACCCGCCGCCCCTGGAACCGCAAGGTTCCATATAGTGGGGGTAGACACCACCCACGGGTCTGTAACTCATTCACAAGATGTGCTAGGGGCCGATAACCCGTCCCATCACAAGAAAAAGTGGTTTAAACCCCTTATCCTAACCCTAACCCTCCCACCAAAGGGGTCTTAAACGCCCGAATACAGAGACACAGACCCCAAATGTTTAAAAACGCTAAGCCACTACCCGACAAGAGACCCCAAGCAGGAACTACACATATTCTACAGTCATACAACCAAAACTCTCAAGGGAGCGATCAGTCTCCATCAACCATAGACCAACCAAAGAGAAACCCCAAACACCACCAAACGTACGTGGACGCCCTAGGGGTCATTCTCACCCACAAAAGAGATTTGATCAATCCAAACAACAAGACATCCGGAGGAATCTCCCAAGAACAACATGACCATAACAAACAAGCTAAAGAACCCCAACAACCTACAGACTATACACAGGACCCAGACGAAATCCACCAAATCTCCCATTCACCTTTTCGTCATGCAAGCACGTCCAACCAAAGATCAATAACTATCACCAACAATGATCAACACCAACTGAGAGACCAAAGTTACACATACGATCAAGAGGATACAGCAACCATGCCAGACCTATCCAGAAGCTGCCCTAACAGCGTCTCAAGTCAACAATCTATTATGATAACCCTAAACCAATCAAGAAGTCGCCCTAACAGCGTCTCTAGTCAACGATCTATAATGATCACCCCGGGCCAAACAAGAAAACGCCACGATAGTGCCTCTAGTCATAGCACTGTAACAATAACACTTCAAACCAAGGCCCCAAAAAACAATCAGGACAATGACCCAACAGCGTCCTCACATCAAGGAACCCAGACGGGATTCCTCATACCAAAAGAGTAATTCCCTCCAATAACCACCCCATCAAAAAGACCCAGAGATGAGGATGGACCAACAATCACACTGACACTACCCCTGAATTCCCAAGAGTACCCCCAGATAGACACTTTTGACCAGGAATCAGACAGACTGGTACTACAATTGACCCCAGAAAAACTAATCTCATCCCAGGCTTCACTGAATACTACAATATAAATGTACCTATCCACAATCCGATTTCCCCTCACACCAAGACCAAGAAAACTTTGGAAGACAACAAATACACAGGATCAGACCCCGTCTCCTGGGACAGATCCTACAAGACCAAAACTAATTGGCAAGGATATATTATGGTCAACCAGCCCTACCTCCATACCAACGAGAGTCGTACACTCGACCGACTGGGGGTCCGCAGCAGGGGAAGAGTGGTCCACAATGACTGAATGCACAGAAAATGACCCCTAACCCCTAAACCTCAAAGGCTCCCCAGACCAAAGGGAACACTCGCAAGACACACACCTACAGGTACTCTCAACATACGGACCCCGGAACCGTCAGATGCACAGAGACCTAGACCATCCAATGTGACCTTGTCTGAAGAAACAATAACAACTTCTAACATACAGACCCCTGAGTCATCCGGTACCCAGATACCGAGACCATCCAGGACTGCCCCTATTGCAATCACGACAAGAACCTTCAACATGCAGACCCCAAACATACAAACCCCTGAGCCATCAGACTCACAAGTACCAGGACCATCCAATGTGGCCCCGATTGAGGACAACCAATACACTAGACACGACCATTTTGGAAACAAAACCAAAAAGTGGTTCTTGACCCCCAATAGACCGATCTTGATTGTCGGAGACTCCAACAATTCTCGTCTACCCCCAATTTACCACGCCGAAATCCAGGTCGATAGCTATCCAGGGGCAACCCTATTTCATGCTATACACCTGATCAAATATAAAACCCCAACATCTCCAGGGGTCCGGGAGGTCATCTTGTCTTTCGGTTTAAATGATAAACACAGAAATAACGCTAGGGAACTAGAAAAACAAATTAAGAGATTACTAACAGTGGCGAAGTCCACCTTTCCCAACGCTACCATCAGGATCCCGCAAATCCGGTACTCTAACCAACTACCTCGCCAAATCCAGAGGAACATAGAAGACTTAAACTCCCTGATCCGACAAACCCCGGACTCAATCCCAAGAGTACATCGGGCATTGTTTACGACAAGGAGCGACCTGGTACATTGGACAGCTGAAACCGCAGAGGCTATCTGGGACCATTGGAGGTCTTTTTTAGTGTAGGGGAACTGCCAGCGCCTCGGGAGGCACAAGAAGGGGGAATACTCAACCTCTCCCGGCACTTCACGTTAACAAGATCGCAGCGTGAATTACTGAAGTGTGTATTTAACTTCTGGAGGGATTCTGAACTACTTGACTCATCTAGAATAGTTTGAGTATATTTTTCTTGCTTACCAGGTTGCTGTTAGCTGTACTTTGATTGCTTAAGTAGTAGTGCTTTAATCAGTAGTCTATTGTTAGCTGCTAGTTGGTCAGTTTCTCTTTGTGTCATAGCCCCTATTGAAGGTAGTTTCACCAAGCTAGGCCAATTGCCTTGTTAATTGTCTGGGAGGGGCCCGCACTCCTGGCAGACAATTAGCAATCAGTGGAAGCAGTCTTAAACCACTGCTGCTTTGAAAGCGTCAGCTTTCAAGCGTCAGGCAAACGAAGGCTTGGTGAACAAAGGCAACAGGCGACTTTTTCAAGCCCGACTTCTTCAAAGATTTGGTGCTTCTTCTCTTCATAAACCGTATCATTGTATTGTGATCTACCATGTGTTTGCTTCCTATTCCTGTCCTCTCCTCTTTCCGGTGGTCGCACAGACGCTGGGTCACACCCAGACGCCGCGACCCCACTAATCTCATCTATCCTACTCTCTCAACTCGCGTTGAGCAAGTGGTGGCAGGGGGGCTGTGGAACTGCCAGTCGGCTGTGCCGAAAGCTGAGTTCATCTCAGGCTACGCATCCCTGCTCTCCCTCAACTTTCTTGCTCTAACTGAGACTTGGATCACCCCAGAAAACACTGCCACGCCCGCTGCTCTGTCAGATGTGTACTCTTTCTCTCACACTCCCAGAGCTGCGAGGCGAGGCGGTGGTACTGGCCTGCTAATTTCCAGCAAATGGAAATACTCTCTTTTTTCTCTGCCACAATTCTCTCCTTCCTCCTTTGAATTTCATGCTGTCACTGTTTCTCATCCAGTCAAGCTCACCATCGCGGTTGTGTACCGCCCACCAGGCCCTGCTGGTGAGTTCCTGGAGGAGCTTGACACACTAGTCTCCCACTTCCCTGACGATGGCTCTGGACTCATCCTTCTCGGTGACTTCAACATCCAGACTGAGAAGCTTGACCTTCTTCTTTCGTTCCTCGCCTCCTTCGACCTAGCCCTCTCCCCATCTCCTCCTACCCACAAGGCTGGCAACCAACTGGACCTAATCTTCACCAGACACTGTTCTACTGCCAACCTCTCCGTCACTCCTCTTCATCTCTCTGACCACTACTTCATGTCCTACACTCTCTCTCTCTCCTCTCCCCCCTCACATCCTCTCCCTACCCACATGGTTTCTTCTCGTCGCAATCTCCGCTCGCTCTCTCCCACTGATCTTTCCTCTTCTGTTCTCTCTGCTCTCCCTGCCCCTGAATCTTTTTCTCTCCTATCCCCTGATACTGCCACTGATCTTCTTCTCTCTACTCTGTCCTCTTCTCTGGACCATCTCTGTCCCCTCACCTCCAGGCCTGCACGCCAAACTCCACCTGCCCCTTGGTTGTCGGACTCAGTGCGTACTGAGAGACGGAGCCTGAGAGTGGCTGAGCGCAAATGGAGAAATGGCAACCTCCCGGAGGACCTTCTTACCTTCCAATCTCTCCTTTCCACTTTTTCCTCCTCTCTATCTGCTGCTAAAGCTGCATTCTTCTGCACTAAAATTCAAACTTCTGCTTCCAACCCTAAAAAACTCTTTGAAACTTTCTCTTCCCTCCTCCAACCCCCACCCCCTCCTCCCACCTCCTCCCTCCGCCCTGACGACTTCGCCAACTTCTTTGACAAGAAGGTCAACGATATCCGATCCTCCTTCCCTCACCCCCCGGCTGGTGCCCTGCGCACCAACCGCACCTATCTGCCTTCCACCCACCCCCTCTCTACCACCCTCTCCACCTTTTCCCTTCCCACCTCCCTCCCTATCCCATTTTTCTCCTCCTCTCCCCAGACGAGGTCCTTCACCTTGTTACATCTAGCCGCCCCACCACATGCTCCCTTGACCCGGTCCCATCCACTCTGCTTCAGTCTACTGCACCCGAACTCCTTCCCTTCCTGAACCCACCTCATCAACACGTCTCTGGTGTCTGGATGCTTTTTCCCCCTGCTTTCAAGACTGCCAGAGTCACCCCCCTTCTGAAGAAACCAACACTTGACCCCTCTGAGGTCAAGACTACAGACCGGTTTCCCTTCTACCCTTTGAACAAGTCTGTTCAAGTGGGTCCTTCAAGCCCTTCATGTCCTTGTCATGCCCAGAAACAAACCTCTTGGATCCCGGACCGTCTGTCAGCAGTTTTGGGGGACACCAGAACTCCCTCCCCTGCAGTGACGGTTGTGCTCATCGCCCTAGTTGCACTCTCTCTCCTCCCGTCCAGATACTCTGGACCTGTTCAGCAGCAGGCTCACACGGTGAACTCGCAGGATCCTTTTCCCCTCCAAAACCCCTTGGATGCTGTTATCCCTTCCACGACTTTTCCTACCATGCTATGCAAAGACAACGGATCCGCTCCCTACCAAGTGGACAGCTGAGCGGGTCTGGCAGAACACTCAGGGGCTGCACTACCCGATTTCCGCAAGGCTGTTTCCCCCCGGCTGTCCCCTCAACCTGGCATCCTTGGGTAATGCTTGTATCCATTCACACGAATTTCCTAACCACCTTTGCACATGCATCATGACCGCCCTGCAGATCCCTGTCAAATTTCCCCCCTACTGACAACACCAAGTGGATGGCTCGCATTCCCGCTGTACTGCAACTCTCCGTGGTGCCTGTCGATTGCATCCACCTGGAGCTTAATTCAGAAAACTGAGCTGCTGTTCTCCCGCGCAAGTCTTCCGCACCAGACCTGGCCATCCACCGTTTGATAATGCCCCGTGGGCTCGATCAGATCTCAAGACTGGTGCTAGACTAGTGGCCCGTGAGGAAACTGTCGTTCTTCCTCCAGCATGTCAAATACACCCCCTGCCCGATTCCTCCTCTACCATCAGCGATGGTTCGCCCCGTCGCTCAGAAGGCCCTGCAGGCCGATCATCCAGGCTTTTTGTCCTCCCCGCCTGGAACTGCAACTCCCCCTGATGGTGGCACAGGCGTTTCCATCTACTCGCGGAGGCTGAAAACTCCACCTCTTTTAAAACACCCCAATGTTCTCCTTCATCTTAGCCTTCTACTTGTCTCAATTATCTGGCTCCTTGTAGGCGGTCTTTGCATTATTTCTAAGACCCTTGCTTAGGGCCTTATTGCGGCCCTGTATTTGACTCAGCTCATTTTTTAAACTCCAGGTAGGTGCAAGCTTACACCCTTACCAACCTACTTGCTCTGCTTTCTCGAGAGGATGCTTACGCTGGTCGCTAGAGGTCCTTGCCGATCTAACGTTTAATGCCTTATCTGTCCTTGGATAAGCGTGGTGAATGAAATACTGTAATGTAATGAATGAAAAGGGCCCATCTTCGCCCTGGTGGGAAAACCACTCTCGGAAACACTACCCTGACCCCTAGCCTTGCCAATTTGCTCAAATTTTGTTCAGCCTTGTTAATTGGCTCTTGGTCATTTGAACACTTATTGTCTTAGCTCTTGCTTTTTTGGGTTCACTTATTTGTCTTAGCTCTTGTTTATTTGATTCTCTTATTTGTCTCATTTGTTTAAGATATAGTAGGTTGCTAACTTATTGCACTCTTACCTTAACACTATTTTATGCTTCTTAGTTGCTTGTTTAGGAAGGAAATGCACTTACGATTTCTGGTGACTAGTAGTTTTCTTGCCTACCTATGTTGAATTGCACTTATTGTAAGTCGCTTTGGATAAAAGCGTCTGCTAAATGACTGTAATGTAATGTAATGAAAAAGGGCCTCTCCTTCGTCCCTG
Organism: Hoplostethus atlanticus; assembly: GCA_034670405.1. Lineage (NCBI taxonomy): Eukaryota > Metazoa > Chordata > Actinopteri > Trachichthyiformes > Trachichthyidae > Hoplostethus > Hoplostethus atlanticus. The sequence goes on along the minus strand of JAXDDX010000042.1, from coordinate 3,603,276 downwards.
TGTGGAACACAGAAAGGAAACGGAGAGAGGCGTTGGCAGTTCACCTAACCACCTACCATCGGAAAATTAAACTTAGCTCATACTTCAGCCCGAATACTGACCAAGATGAGATTCCCCCCTTTCAACCCCCATCCTTATGGGAACCAACCAATTCGCAAATTCCACAACCACTAATACGCTTAATGGACAAGGACCGCAGGGATATTAAGAACCTCATGGTTCCCCAAGAAAGGCCCAATCTAACCACAGAAGAAATTAATGCACTCAAACAACTACAAGCCAATAAACAAATTGTAATAAAGCCAGCAGACAAAGGCAGCGTCACGGTCATCATGGACCGAATGGATTACATAAAAGAAGTGTTGAATAAATTCAGTTCTAGACAGAAGTCTTTCAATCATGAATTACATGAGCAACATTTATTAACACAGAATACAATACAATACAATACAATACTATACTATACTATACTATACTGAGCTCAGGAGAGATACACACACATGGGTATGGTATGCGGATCTCTGTCAGAGAAGCCTCTGAACAGAGATTATGAAGCTAAGGAAAACAAAGAAAGGGGGGTAGCTTCTAACACACTAACACAGTAGTTTCTAAACAAGGGGGCTACTTCTACAAGGGGGGTTGCCTCTACACATCTACAAGGTCGTTCTAATAGTTTGGTCTGAACAATGTGTGCTGTGTCAAGACGTTCTGGGTAAAGGCTCTCCGGTGCCTCCTAGAGGGACCGGCCTTCTAGTATGGTTTATACGAATCCCAACCTTTGGCCTACAGGGCCCTAAGTCGGTTGACGTCGAACAGAACGCCCTCACACACGCACACCTAAAGCTCCTAGACGCTACACTAAGGATGCAGAGTCAGCACAAAGATACAGAATAGACACATGATACATAAATTCTTCCACAAGCCAACAGGCAACTTGACAACCCATGATATTATCAAAAACTAACCACACCAATATACTAAGAAACAGCCAGACAAATCAAAAACATCTTATTAACACTAAGAGAAAAAGACTACATAACAGAAAAACAAGAAACTTACCTGATCGGACAACATCCACCGAGGCCACCGAGGATACACAAGCCTCCAGAATCCTGGCCAACACCCCGAAGAATCCCTGCCGGACGACCAATCGTGTCGGACTGTGATAGCGAGAGCTATCCGGTAGCAGAATTCATAGACTACTTCCTGAATCCACTGTCGACAAAACACAAAACTTATGTCAAAGACACAAATGATTTCATAACTAAAGTGAGGTCACTTACCTTACGGGAACCCTGCTTCCTCTTCTCCATGGACGTCGAAAGCCTGTACACGAACATCGAGACACCCGCAGGACTGGCTGCAATCAAAAAATGGTTGACAAAGTATCCTGACGATACCAGACCAGATGAGGAACTCCTTAAACTCTTAGAAATTAGTCTTACCAAAAACGACTTTGACTTCAATGGGGAGTTCTATCTCCAAACAAAGGGCACGACCATGGGTAAATGTTTTGCCCCTGCCTATGCTAATATATATCTGGCAGATTGAGAGGAGTCAGTTCTCCCAAAATGCCAACAACTACCTACCGAATTCCTCCGCTACTTGGACGACATCTGGGGAATATGGACACACTCGAGGGAAGAGTTTGACACCTTTGTGTCAACTTTAAACCAGCATTACCCCTCAATAAAGCTAACGGCAACTATCCACGAGTCCAGCATGGACTTCCTGGATACCACAACCTTTAAAGGCCCGACCTTTAATACCACTGGAACCCTGGACACCAGGGTTTTCTTCAAACCAACAGACACGCATGCACTTTTGCATCGGGAAAGCTTTCACCCCGACACACTTTCAGGGGAATACTCAAATCTCAGCTCTTGAGGTTTCGTCGAATTTGCTCCCGAGTTGAGGATCGAGACGAAGCGACCAACACATTGTTCAAAGCCCTACGACTTCAAGGGTACCCCAGGTCGCTGCTACGACGCACCATTCCACAGGACAAACTACTTCAAAGCACGGAAAAAGACAAACAAATCATTCCATTGATCACTACCTACTCTCACTACACGGTTCGGGCCAACCAGATCCTCAAAACCAATTTTGAGAACTTCCTGGGGAATGAGGAGATTGGCCAGGAATTCAAAGTAATCTCGGTCTACAAGAAGAACCATAATCTTGGAGACTATCTGGTCAGAGCCAAACTTGACAAACCTAATACCCAAACAAGACCGCCTACAGCACAACAAACAGCAAGGAATAGAACCAACCAAAGGGCCTATACCTTGCCCTGGAAAAGTCGGACGTCTACAAAGAACTGCATTTACTTGCTAAGATGTGCACGATGTAACATCCAGTACGTGGGCGAGACCAGAAACAGTCTCGCGACACGACTAAGCGCATATGGATACGCAATCCAACACAACACAAGTCAGGACAGATCTTGCAAGCACGTTCCAAGACACTTCCGAGAACATGGCGAACAAAGCCTACGGAGCCAAATTCTTGAAAGCAACCCGGATCTGACCTGGCTCACGCCACTGAGCCCACCATGGTCAGGGCCGAATTAGATGTTCAAGCCTTGTTGCAACGTTTCGACATAGTTGTGTCTTCATCAGGCATATCACTTGAACCATATTATGTATACATCCTATTTTGGATTGTCATACTTGAATATAAATTTTTCTTTTCCTGTCACGGTCTCAGCCATGCCCCCTGTGTTCCCTGTGTGTCTCTACCTGTCTGTCTCTGTCTGTCTGTGTGTGTGTGTATTGGCGGGCGTGGCTTCAGACTCCGGCTCCTCCCCAGCTCTTCACCGTCTCCCGTTCACCTGTTCCACCCCGCACACCTGCCATCCATCCCATCATCACCACTAGTACTTAAACCCCGGATTTGCTCCTACCCTACCCCCTGGTTTTCTCAAATAAACCCTCATTGTTTATTCTACCTCCGAGTCTGAGTTTGCGTTTGGGTCCGACCAGTGAAACCGTTACATTTCCCCCTCATCAATTTAGGTGCATGTTCCTGTTCTGTGGTCGTGGAGAAGGTAAGTAGGTAAGGTAAGTAACGTATGAATTGTATTTTTAATTTAGGTAAGTGTAGCATATGTATAAAATATGTGATGTATTTCACCAGAAATCCCTGCTTATTTTAGTTTTGTTGTTTTTCTAAGTGTTTTCTAACATTTAAGTTATTTCTAAGTGGGTTGGAGTCATTTTTGGGAGTTTTGTTCATTTGTTTTGAGGATGTTGTGTTTTGCTCTTTTTGATGTCATCAGCGTGCGGGCTTCCTCCTCAGTTGCTGAGAGCATTCTGTTGAGAGGTAAGCGTTCGATAGAGCTCGTATCAATTCGAAATATAAAAGTTAATAAAAGTGTTTGTGAATATCGTAATTCATAAGTTAACTGTTTAATAGAGCCGGCGAAGTGCCGTTTTCATTTTCATGTAGATGGAGTGTTTTGTTGAATGCAGCGGGTCATATTTGTATGCTAGCTAGCTAAAATGGCAGTAACGTTAGCGTGGCGCTGGTCTTGTTCCCGCTCATGCGTCCTTTTTTAGGTTGATGACCAGCCAGGAATAGTCAGAAGACTGCATTCTTCTTATTTTTCTTTTATTCTTCCCAGGTATGTTTTTGAATCATTTGTTTTATGTTTTGACTTTTTCTGCACATGAAAAGTGTTTGATTGATGTATTGTGGAAATGTGTTCTTGTTACTATTGGAGTACGATATCTCAGTTGCTGAGAGCATTCTGTGGAGAGGTTGATGACCAGCCAGGAATAGTCAGAAGACTGCATTCTTCTTATTTTTCTTTTATTCTTCCCAGAATAAATGCACAATCATCGAGCAAGCAGAGGTCCAGTCTATCATTTCATACACAACGCAGACATACGAACACAGGACCAGACCGGTCACATAAGTATCCCATGAATTGTAGTTTTTAATTTAGGTAAGTATCCCATGAATTGTAGTTTTTAATTTAGGTAAGTATCACATGAATTGTCTTTTTAAATTTTGTATTCTTATTTTTTTATCCCCATGAATTTAGGTGATGTGATCTCCTTGCTGTCAGGTAGTGATGGATCGGGGTCATATTTTATGCTAGCTAGCAAAATGCAGTAACGTTTAGCGTGGCGCTGGTCTTGTTCCGCATCGTGCCTTTTTTAAGGTTGATGACCACCAGGAATAGTCAGAAACTGATTCATACTTTTTTCTTTTATTCTTCCAGGTATGTTTTTGAACATTTGTTTTATGTTTTGACTTTTTCTCACGATGAAAATGTTTTGATTGATGTATTGTGAAATGTGTGATCTTGTGAACAATTGAGTACATACTCAAAGTTGTGAGCATTTCTGTGGAGAGTTGAGACCAGCAGGAATAGTCAGAAGACTGCATTCTCTCTATATTTCTTTATTCTTCCAGAATTAAATCCGCCCAGCAATCATCGAGCAAGCAGAGGTCCATCTATCATTTCATACACAAGAGACATACGAACAAGACCAACCTCACATAATACCATGAATGAGTTTTTAATTTAGGTAATACCCATGAATTGTAGTTTTTAATTTAGGTAAGTATCCACGGAAAGGAACGAACAAATCTTTTTGAACGAATCTTTTTAGTGTCCGGTAAGTACCGGGTTAGCAAATCGAACGGACCGAGTGCTCATGAATCCCGACTCACACTGCCCAAGCCTGCTCGCTCGCTGTTGGGTACCGCTCACGCTGCCTGCTATGAGAGACTGAGCGGCTCGCGAACGAGAGAGCAGATGAACGAGAGAGCAGATGAACGAGAGAGCAGATGAACGAGAGAGACTGAGCGGCTCGCAAACCGTTCAGTCTCTATCGGACTTCTCGGACATCGGACATCTCGGACATCTGCTCTCTCGGTTCGCGAGATGTCCGACGTTTTGGTCAACAAAACTGTCTATTAGGAAAAGAAAGTCAAGAGCACACAACATTACAAAAGGTGATGCATGTTCCCTCAACAGGCACGTAGCCAGGTAGGTGGTTTTTGGGTCTGAACCCCCCCGAAATCCCCACGGTCTGTCTGACTGTTTTGATTATTTGTCACCGCCCACGGTCTGTCTGACCGTTTTGATGATTTGTCACCGCCCCTCTAGCCTACTCCTATGACTCTGCATCTATCGTGGTTGACAGGCGTTAAACCTGTCAGTTAATTTGCTTCCAAACATGATATATCTTATTGGTCTGTTTCGTAAAACAAATAAAATCACACGCTTTTGATTGGCTCAGGGGTCTGACGAGTCAGCTAAGCAACCTGCCACCGCTTATGCTAAATGGTCGATTCTTAGCTCTATAGTTTGCTTTCCAAAAGCAATGGAGCCGCCGAAAGCTACGTGTAAAGCAGGCAAGAGCAGTAAAGTTAATATTCGTAAAATCAGTGATTTTTTTTTTTTGTTTCAACGTGTCCCGACTCAAAAAAGAACAATACAGATGACCCGGTCACTAACGTTACCGATTTTCCGGAGCAAGAGTTAGCAGACCCACTGCCCTCCTCGGAAACGGAGCCAGAGTTAGCAGACCCGCCGCCCTCTACCTCGGAAACGTTTTCACGCGACTTTGTGGATTATATTGGTGGGAAAATATCAGACGAACAGAGAAGAGAAATATACTCACTGGACTGGACGGCCAAGATCGGACAAACATTCCCTACAAAACCAGGAGGTAAACTACATTTCCAACATCATTGGATTGACCAGTTTAGCTGGCTAGTATACTCAACAAGGTCCGACGTCTGTTTTTGTAAGCACTGTGTTGCGTTTGCAGTCGAGCATGTGGGCAAGGGAGGGCACAGAAAAGCTGGCAAGATGCTTTAGAGACGTTCAAAGACCATGCACAAAAGGCATATCACAAGGATGCATGTTTGAAAGTGGACAATTTCCAAATGGTTCTCAAAAATAAAATGGATGCAATTTCACTGAGGCTAGATTCTGAGAAAAAACGGCAAGTCGAAGAAAACAGAGAAAAACTCAAAAGCATCATTGCAACGTTGATTTTTTGCGGTCGCCAAGAACTCGCCCTGGGAGGTGATATTGATTCAGGACCAGTGACATTGAATGAGCCAACTCACAATGACGGAAATTTCAGGGCTTTACTCAGGTTTAGGGCTACATCTGGCGACACAGTACTGTTACAACACTTGAGTAAATGTGCAGCAAACGCTAGCTACTGCAGTCCTGATGTACAAAATGAAATAATCAGCATCATTGGAGATGTGATAACAAACAAACTGGTGCAGAAAGTAAACTCCGCGCAGTGTTTCGCTGTGTTGGCAGATGAAATGAAAGATGTTTCAGGGCGAGAGCAGCTTTGTCTGTGTCAGATACATGAACCAGCATGACAGCCAATATAGCATCAGAGAGGATTTTTTGTCCTTTGTGGATATCGAGAAGTTAACCGGGGAGGCAATCGCTAATTCAATCGAAAGCCAGTTGACAAATGCAGGCGTTGATTTACAGTTTTTACGTGGCCAGGGATATGACGGCGCATCTGCCATGAGTGGCCGTTTAAATGGCGCCCAAGCTAAAATCAAAGAGAAGCACAAACAAGCAATTTATGTGCACTGTGCCAGCCACAGTTTGAATTTGGTCCTAAACAAGTGCTGCACTGTACAAATGGTGCGAAATTGCTTTGGAATTGTCTCGGAAATCTGCACTTTTTTCCATGATTCGGCTTTGCGGTCTGCCAGTCTGCGACACGAGACGGAACGTCTTTTACCCGACTGCAAGAAAACGCGACTGACGAAGTTGTGTGAAACTAGAACGCCACAACGCAATATTTACATTCAACAAGCTTTTAGACCCTGTGTGACCCAATGCAGAATTCATGCTGTCCATGAATGTGAGCGAGAAGATGCTCGCAAAAACCTACCACCTGTCCACCTTCCTTCAGAAGGAAAATTGTGACTTGGTGAGTTGTGTTTCAGCTGCTGATGCAGTTATTAAGCAGGTAGATGAGATGAGAGCTAACTCTGAGATAGAGTTCAGGCAGATTTTCCAAAAGACCTCTGCCCAAGCAGCCAAGTATGGGGTTGAATTTCGACCACGAAGAGGCATAGACTGCAATGAGGATCCATTGAAGGCCTGTGAAAATCACTACCGGCAAAAGCTTTTCATAGTCATGCTTGACTTTTATTCATCACAGATGAAGGAACGCTTCAGCAAACACAGAAATGTGATCTCCAACCTCTGCTCCTTACTGCCATCTAAGGTCAGCATGCTGAATGACAGCTCAGCTCAAGCACTCTCCAACCTGTATCCTGATGAAGTGTCACCGCATCTGGAAGTTGTAAAGTCAGAAATTGACACCTGGCGGGATAAATGGAAAGATACAACTTATGTTCCACAAAATGCCATTGAGGCATTAAATGCCTGTAACAGTGAGTTGTTTCCAAGCATCTTCAAGCTTCTCCGCGTTTTGACCACGCTTCCTGTCACCAGTGCCCATGTCGAGAGAAGTTTTTCCCGTCTGGGAAGGATCAAGGACAAAATGCGCAGTACAATGACGGAAAGACGGCTTAATGGACTGACATTGCTCTCGGAGCACAGAGACATTGTGATGACACCGGAAGAGGTACTGGACATCTTTTGCAGACAAAAAAGATGATTGGACCTGGTTTTATAAGGTAAGACCCAGTTTTATTGATGATTATCTATGGGTCATTAATACATTGACATTTACCATACGGTTGGGTATTAGGCTATAGTATACAGTGTGGGAATTTTATTTACCGGTAGCTTTCAGCAGTGTTGCCCGACCCCCCCCAAAATATGTTTCTGGCTACGGGCCTGTCCCTCAATGATGCTTTAATAGTGGGTTAGAATAAGCAGGTACCGCGAACCCCCAGCAGGTACCTGCCCAACTCCGTCAGAAGACATTGGAGTGCCATGGAGATGTCTTTCGTTGACATACATTCTGACAAGATACTTAGTGTGGCCTACAGGGAATATGTCGACCAATGTCAACAACATGGCATCCAAGCCAGAACCCTCAGGGCTTTTGGAACCAAGAGGCTTCAAATGCAGTCCAAGTAGCAAAGAAAACAACCCAAAAATAAATAAATAAATACATTTTAAAAATTAACCAAACAAAAATGGAAAAAACAAAACAAAAATTTAACCAAAAAAATACAAAAGCAATATATAAAAACAATTTTTTTTAAGTAGGGTTCGACAAGTTAAGTGAAGAAGTTGGGGTTCTGCGTACTGTAGGAACACTTTAGTTTGAACCAGTCATGTGATTCAATATTGGACCTCTTCTTGCCATTTTTATTGATCCGTGTTTGTCTTTCATGAATTGTACATTTTTAACATATTTATTATTCCATTTTTAATCCATGCATTGTCTTCCATGAATTGTCCTCCACAAATTGTATTTTTAAACATATTTATTAAATTTTTGACCCATGAAATTGTGTTTTTAATGAATTTTAACCTCCCTACGCGTAATCCAAACTCACGTAGAGGGTGGATGGGTTAGGGTTAGAAATGAAATCTTGAATTTTTTGAAATTTTGAATTTTTTGGAATTCAAAGACAGGGCCTAATGAATGACTCTGAACAGTGCCCTGGACTAGCCACTGATGTTTCAGGGCACTGGGACACTTGTGTGACTGATGGTGAACCATCACTCATGTATATGCATTTTAAGTTCATATCTTTTTCAAGAAATGTGCTAGAGACATGAAACCAAGTTCTAGGGGGGGTTTTCCAGGTGTCCGATTCCACCTGTAACAGGTCCAACACCCATTTCCGGCCGGAAGTGGTCCATGTGTCATATATGAGCAAGATTCTACCATAACTTTTTAGGATAAAATACTAGGGTGTTGAAATTGTGTGTGTGTGCACAGGGCAGGAAGTTGAGCAGGCAGAAAAAAATCCCGAGTCTCTAGGTGGTAGTATGGCAAAGTTACTTTTTTTTGCCCAGAAGGTGGCGCTACTACTCGGAATGTTTGTCATCTGGGTATTTGTGGAACCATTTATTGACCGCTGCCAGTCCCGGGGTTGTCTCTATATTGGTGTAAAGACTTTCGACGTCCATTGAAAAAAGGAAACATGGTACCTTAAGGGTAAGATTTGTGACTTTGGAGATGTGTGTGTGCAAGAGAAAACACTTGAGAATGAAAGGGTTATGCCAGGCCTAATTCCACCTGCATACCTGCCATGCAGCCCCAGATATGCCTACGTCTGACGGCAGTGTGTGCAAAATGTTCAGCTCAACACTTGAAGCTCAAGTGGGGGAACTAAGCTTGTCAGTGCAAAAGTGTAACAGGAAGTTTTTTTAAATATCCCAAATCACACACATTTACAAAGGGTTAGGTGTATAAAAATAAACCAACCCACCAAATTAATGGTGGGAAGGAGATGAACTGGCACACTCACTTCAGGGTTCCCCTTCCGTCCAGACCCCCCAATCTTCTGACCTGGCTCTCGCCACTGAGCCCACCGTGGTCAAGGCCGAATTGGAATTGGTGTTCTTCTTCTGCAGTTCTCAATGACAAAACAATTGTCCATATGGAGGAAGAGGGAAGGCTGTTCCCTTGGAGTCTTGACAGCTCACATAGGCATCTGTTCTGTGCTCCCTGTCCTGTAATTGTAACTGACCTTTGACTAGACACACTTTCACGGCTTGATCTCGAGGATCGGTGGCATTGTGGTGTTGGGTTGCTGTCCCTAGGGGGTGGGACCTTTTCAGGAGAGATTAGATCTTTGAGTTCAGTAGCTGTCCAATAGATTAGGCCTTCATTGATTCTGGGGAATAGGGTTAAGTATTAGGAAATCATACCCCATCCCCTGGCTCCTTCGGGCCACCATTGACCTGAGAGCTTGTTGATCAGGGGTATATGGGTGAAAGCACTGGCCGACCACAGTTGGTAGTCACCAGAAATCGTAAGTGCATTTCCTTCCTAAACAAGCAACTAAGAGCATAACTAGTGTTAAGGTAAGAGTGCAATAAGTTAGCGACCTACTTTATCTTAAACAAATGAGACAAATAAGAGCCATTGAATACACCATTAAAACCATTAAACCACTAAATAAATAATTAATTTAAATATTCATTTGTAATGTTTTTTGTTTCGAATGTGGAGCTAAATTTCAGAACACATCATCAGTAGTGTACCAAAGATTCATTGGGCGTTTCAGCCTTCGAACACTATACACCCTCCTCTAAGGCGGCCAGCTAAGAAAGATCAGTTCTCAGCCTGTGTTCCATGTCCAATTCACCTGTCATTTTAGTTGTTTCTCTTCCTATTTTAAGACCCAGTACAGACCCTGGCCAATCTCGGTCCTCTGGGATAGTCAATACAAATATCTGAAATTAAATTTGACTCCGATTATACCATATCATTATTTATGTTTAGTACCCTATGGATTTTAAGATTAAATGCCCAAAATGAGTTAATATTCACCCATCCTGGTATCCAGCGATTCCGTCCTCAGTTATCCAGGCCTGGATTCAGAGCTGAGGGGTTCAGAAGATCAGCCATGGACTGGCGTCAAAAGGATTGATTTGTCTTGATGCTGGTGGTTGGCTGGTCCTTGTCGTCGATGCTCCTGCTCTTCATGGTGTCTTCATGGATTTGTGCCCAGGCATGCTGGGATTTTATGGGGAGTGGTTTCAGGGGTGTATGTTTGTGGGCGGGGTTAGCCCTCTGTCTCTCAGGCTGTGTATTCACGTGTCTTACTCGTCTTCTCCACAAGGTGGGGTGAGAGAGGGATCCCTGGTGGGCCTTGTTGAGGGTGACGATGATCGTTAAAGGGCCCATATTATGGAAAACTGTTTATTCCTAGCGCTTATATATGTTCCACAGGAAATTACTTCCCTAAGCAACTGAGAAAATTTGAAATCTGGAAGTCAACCCGTTTTTCTGTATTTTCCTTTTTCCCAAAACGTTGCCAAAGATAGGAGAAAAACGGCCCGTTTCAGAAAATGGTTCCTTTGGACGTCATAAGGTGCAAGTCCAGCCCCTCTCAGAGCATGTCCACGCCCAGTTGAACAACCACTCCCATTTACGTCGTCTCAAAATGCAGCTCTCAGCAGTGCCGCTGTTTTTACATTGCGAACATTGGAGCTACAACAACAACATGTCTACTGCAAGAGCCCAACGCAAGAGTTGTTCTGTTTTAGGATGCAGCCAGCAACATAGATCCCTGCACAGAATCCCAACACACGAAAATGCCAGGACAGAGTGGATTAATTTTATTTTTAACGGCGACGTCCCGGCTACAGTTAGCCCAGCTTTGTTTGTGTGTGATAACCACTTCACGCCGGACTGCTTCAGCAACTATGGCCAGTTCACAACAGGACTATCAACTAAATTGAAGCTTAAAGATGGAGCAGTTCCCACTCTACGTGACCCATCTGCAAACTTGGAACCGGTAAGTGTCACCATGTTTTGATATCATTAGTCTAGTTAGTATATTTGACTGCTGGTTAGCTAACGAGCTAGCGGGGCTAACGTTAGCTACAGGCTTGTTGGGTGTGTAAGAAGAAGTAAGAAAACTAAAGCTGGAGTCAGGACACATCTTTTAAAGTTATTGGTTGGAGTCAGGGCTCATCTTAAAGTTATTTGTTGGGACCAGTGTCTGTTTTATAAGTCTGTCGAACGTGTCCGCTTGGTAAAGTAGTCTGGTTAGTATATTCGACTGCTGGTTAGCTAACGAGCTAGAGGGGCTAACGTTAGCTACAGGCTTGTTGGGTGTGTAAGAAGAAGTAAGAAAACTAAAGCTGGAGTCAGGACACATCTTTTAAAGTTATTGGTTGGAGTCAGGGCTCATCTTAAAGTTATTTGTTGGGACCAGTGTCTGTTTTATAAGTCTGTCGTGTCCGCTTGATAAAGTTTAGCCACCATTAGTACAATCGCGCTTGGGGGTGGGGGCGACTTGGCTGTTGTAAACTGTAAAGCCTTCTAACAAAGGGGGGGGGGCTAAACAAAAGCCTACAGTTTTCATTATAGTATGGCTTGTAGAAATGAAAGACATTTGGTTGAGATGAAAGTTCTAGGTCTATATATCTGGTAACTTAATTCTTGTTTTCCATCACTACTGATTTGACAATATAAAAAATATTGTAGATGATAGATACATCAAACTTTTTTTATTCCCTGCCTTTAGGCTACCACATCTCAACAGTCTTCTGTAAGGCATGTGGGCTGCCAGACTGACCCCCTGGAGATGAGATCGGTTGGCACGCAGTTGTCCACGAAAACTATGCTGCATCACTATCGAAGTACAGGTTTGTAGTGTGACAGACAATTTGGATCATGAATTAATTTTGTTATATATTGTATATAAAAGTGGCTACCAAATATCCCAACAATATATCTGAATAGCAATGCTTCATTGCAGCTGACAGACATGAAAGCTCACTTTGTTTTACATCAATTCATATATCACAATGTAATGTCACTCACAGGATTATCACATTTTATTTGTCTGCATAAAAGGTTCCCAGGCAACAGTTTCCTGCCGAGACTTCGGAGTTGGCAACACCACCGACCCCTTCACTGCACAACCTTTCATTACCTCAACACCTATTAAGATCACGAGACCAGCCAAGAGACCTCGTCTAGACCTTAGCGAGGAGGATGAGGACATCTCTATGGAGGTTCCTGAGCCACATGACTCTACATATAACCCTGCTGATTCTATTACTACCTTTACGGAGTCATCAAATCTGTCGTGAGTAATTTTCCATTAGCCCTGCACATTAGATAAAGTAGATTGTGTGTTGTTGCTTATCGTTTTCTGTTCTTCCATATTTTTGAAAAGCAGGCCAGACTCAACTCCCATCCAAAACATCCCAAAATACATTGTGTATGAGACCTGCCTCATGGAGCTGTTTGACATGTGCCCTGTGTGCCAGAGGGCATGTCAGGTCCGCTCAAGAAGGCTTGGTACATTCTTGGCAGTTGATCAGCTGTGCCCCCATTGTCAGTTTACCAGACATTGGAAGAGCCAGCCCATTGTTGGCAGCACACCTGCTGGGAACCTACAACTTTCCGCAGCCATATATTTCAGTGGTGCTTCTTATAGCAAACTCGAGAAGGTATGTTGAAAGCAAGTTACTTTGCACTTGTAAATATTTGTATCGGACATATTTTGTGGGCAACTGTTCTAAATATCTATCTTACTGTCCACCAGGTTTTCAGGGCAATGCATGTGAATGTATTCTGAAGGCATGCCAGGACGTACCTCGAGCCGGCTATTGTGTATAAGTGGAAGAAGGGACAGGAGGCCATGTTGCAGCGGCTCAGCCAGGAGGAGAAGGTCATTGTCGGTGGTGACATGAGGGCTGACTCACCAGGTAGTTTCCTGTCTCAACCTATTCACATTGTTTTATCATATAGTATTATCTATTAGTTTTTGTATGCGGGGGGCTGGTACCAGCTTGAAAAACACACAAACTATGAATGATGTGTTTTGTCGTCAAACCTTCTCCATACACAGGCCACTCTGCCAAGTTTGGCAGCTACTCCATGATGGACCTGAAGAGTAACACCATCATTGATATCCAGCTTGTGCAGGTTAGTGAGTACATATGAACACTTGCCAATTCAACCAGTGAAACTTTGTTTAAAAACAAATGTCAGTAGTACAACATATTACAATGTCATTATCGGTTACAGTAGATTATGATATGTTACATTTACATTTGATATGCTACATTTTTATTTTTTAAATCCTTGTCTTCCAAACAGAGCAATGAGGTGGGTGGAAGTTACCACATGGAGAAGGAGGGCCTGAAAAGAAGCCTTGCACTCTTGGAGGCAGGTGGTGTGACCCTGGACTGCATTGTCACCGATCGTCACCCGCAGATCCAGAAATTCCTAAGGGAGCTGAAGATCACAGTTTTACGACGTCTGGCATATGGAGAAAGGTATTGTAATGGTCTTTGCCATTTGGTTGTAGTTGATAGTTGAACTTGGTACGATTTCTAATTTTGCATTGTCCACCATGTAAGTCTTCAACATCTTATTAAAATAGGTAAGGAGTTGCACTAAATTTTACTTTCTACATTATTAGGCCTGTCTAAGCGACTCGAAAAGATTTCCAAAGACAAGGACTGTGCGCAGTGAAGAAGTGGCAGCGCAGTATCAAAAACCACATCTACTGGACTGCAGCTTCTTCTACAACTGGGCCAGAGAGGGTGGCAAAGTGGACATCAATTGTCAACCACGTGCAAGATATCCACAACCATGAAGACCCCATCTTCCCAAAGTGTCTGCATCCAGAACGCATTTCAAGAGACAATGGTTGACAGCAGGTGTGTACTCAAGCATTGCACTAACGTGTCTTACGGGCTTGTTCAGGTTTCCTTATTACACCCTGTTATTCTTTGATTAGGAATTTTACATTTATGATATAATAGTTGATGTATGTTGAAATTTTTTTACAGAATTGCTAACACTTTTCCATAAGTGGCAAGAAATAAGATGTACTTTTCTTCTTTTAGGCACCCCAGCTTTGTATAAGCTTGAGAAGGCACTAACAAACAAGAGAGTCCTAAAGGATGTGGAGAAGCTGAGCCCTCACCATCAGACCTCAGCGCTGGAGTCTTACCATAGTGTCATCCTGCGCTTTGCTCCTGCGCTTTGCTCCATCCTGCCTACATGTCCTATTCTCCTGGTCTACCTGCTCCTGTCCACTGACGCTGGTCATGTCTGTGTGAGTGAGAGTGTGTGTATGGGTGTGTGTGGGTGAGTCTCCTATCTGTTCCAGGCCGCAGCCCGGCAGAGTTGGCGTCTGGTTGGTCCCGCCTCCTAGGACGATGCTGACTGAGCGGACGTTGCGTTCTCCTATCTGGGCAGAGTTGGCGTCTGGTTGGTCCCGCCTCCTAGCACGATGCTGACTGAGCGGACGTTGCGTTCTCCTATGTGGGCAGTGTTGGCGCCTGCATGGTCCCCTAGTCCTATGATGACGCTGACTGAGTTGCCGTTGCTGTGATGCCGCCCCATCAGATCTGGATGTCCCACCAAAATAAACTTTCATATATTGTGTATACGCTGCTTGCCCAAACTCGGCATCTATTGCACGCCCAACCGTCCTGGTAGGGGGATCCCTCTCTGAGTAGCCCCTCCCAAGGTTTCTCCCAATTTTCCCAGTGAGGGTTTGTGGGAGTTTTTCCTTGTCCTCTCTGAGGGTCTAAGGCTGGGGGATGTCGTGTACTAACCATTTATTATTTTCACATGTTGGGCACTGTGAAGCCCTTAGAGACTGTAACGGTGATTAAGGGCTATACAAATAAATGTGATTTGATTTGATTTGAAAAAATGTTGTCTTTCCATTTCTGGGAATGCTGTGCAGGTAAACAAGATATTACACTGTCTCAACACATCTTTATATATGTATATACATCTATGCAAGTACTGTAATTATTCCTTTTTTAAAATTATTATTATTTTTTTAGGCTGTACCTGTCTGCCATGCATTTCAATGAAAATGCTAACCGTCCCCAAGCCACAACACGTGCTGGTGACCCACTCTTCAAAGTGCAGTTTCCCAAGTTCAAGAAGGGAGAGTGCACGGCAAAGCCAGTGAAGACGGACGCAACTTTCCGTATGTTTAACGCGCACCTATTTATTATTCTAAATACACAACTACTAAGTAGAACAATTGAAAGGCAACAACATATGGAAAATTGAGGTAGTGGCATTTTCATAACTTAAATTTACTATACAGGTTATACAGATGAGCTGATGGACCTCCTGTTTGAGTACGTGTTACAGGACCCTCAACCATATTCTAATGAATTGTTGAAGATCCCTGTCCCAGACGACCTATGTGCCCAGTATGAGAGACCAGCAAAGGAGGATGTAATTGCAGCCTTCGTGTCCCACTTCAATAAAGACGCGGTCTGAACCCCATGTACATGCCTTCGGCATCAGGTAATTTGCAGCATATGCTGCGACACTTTTCCTTGAGTGGTGAGAAATAACATGTATTTCTCTTCTTTTATGCACCCCAGCTTTGTATGTGTTGGGTTGAAGATGCTGACCATCCCCAAGCCACAACATCTGCTGGTGACCCGGTCTTCACGCGGAAGTTTCCCAAGGCCAAGAACAGAGAGTGCACATCCAAGCCAGTGAACACAGACACAACTTTCCATATGTTTAACACACACACCCATTTATTATTCTTAATTCCTAGTACAATTGAAACACAACAAATGAAAAATTGAGGTAGTGACATTTTTTTTACTTTACAGGTTACTTTGTGTCCTGCTTCAGTTTGATTGGTCGTGAGGCGGCCAATCAGAGCACATGCTCATTACATACTACTCCACCCCCTCAAAACAGCCTGTTCTTTACAATGGAGAAAATGAGAGACTGAAACACACCACAGAAGCTGGTTTTAGGATTTTTTTTGATATAGACTTCACAAACATCTTTTCAAGACCCCCAGGAACAGTTTTAAATAGCCCAAATTAGTACAATACCCCCCCTTTAAACCACGTCCTGGTGTCTGGCCTGGCTGGTGGGTGGGGTTGTTGAGGGTGACGATCATCGTTAAGCCACGTCCTGGTGTCTGGCCTGGCTGGTGGGCGGGGTTAGCCCTCTGTCTCTCAGGCTGTGTAATCACGTGTCTCACTCATCTTCTCCACAAGGTGGGGTGAGAGAGGGATCCCTGGTGGGCCTTTGTTGAGGGTGACGATCATTGTTAAGCCACATCCTGGTGTCTGGCCTGGCTGGCTCCATGCTGTTCTTCTTTTCACAGTGAGGGTTAGAAAAGAATGTTTGAAGCGAAGTGTAGAATAATAGGGATGGTTAAAAAGATATAGGCTGATGAAAAATAAAAAATCAAGTTAAGGTGTGGCATAGGGCAGTCAGAGAGGTTAAGTCATAAGATCGGGTTTAGGTATAGTTTATTACAGGTGAAAAGAATGGAGGTTTAAAGATGGTTAAGATGTGGCATAGGGCAGTCAGAGAGGTTAAGTTAAGTAATAAGATCAGGTTTAGGGATAGTTTTAGAGGATAAGAAAAAATGGAAGTTTAAAGAGGGTTAAGATGTGACATAGGGTAGTCAGAGAGGTTAAGTTGAGTAATAAGATCAGGGTTAGGCCTAGTATATAAGGATAAAGCAAAATGGAGTTTAAAGACAATTGCAGACAGTTGAGATGTTAAGGAGATGGAATAAACAAAGGAGGTTGGGCTGTGAATATGTGTCGTTGTCTTCTTCCTGGTTGGTCTCTGATCCTGGTGTTGTTTCCTCTGTTGTGGTAGTTGAGTGGGTCCAGTGTAGTTCACCGCAGCCTGAGTAATCTGCAGGAGGGAAAACTATTGCAAGATGGACGAGAGAGCATGGCTTTTTTTTATTTTTATTTTTTTATTTTTTTATAGGGTTAGGGTTAGACGTCCAGATTTCTCTTCCATATTCCAAATTGCACTTCCAGATTTGACTTTGGCCACTAGGTGTCACTCTTCCTCATTTTTGGTTCGTATTCCATATTTCAATCTATTTTAGGCCGGGAGCCAGGTCCAGCACTCAGGATGTTTTCTGCTACCTTATTTCCTGTTAGCCTATACTTTGGGCCATCACAAGTTGATAACGAGCACCCCTAAGTAGGGGCCGTTTGGTCTCAGGGGGCCAAAAAAACATTTTTTGGGACATGTTTCTGGCGAAATGATGTAAATGCAAATAATAAGGTACTACAATGGCATAAATAGTCATACAAGTATGAAATTTGGCAGGGAGTATCCTGAAACAAAGGGGATAGTAGAAAAATAAGATTCTGGGGCTTGCTGCCATTCTATTTTTAAATATCACCCACAACATCCCCAAAAAGACAAAAAAAATGACTGTCCGCTTGACAAATTCTCAGCAAAAAAGATTATTTCCCAGCACTTTATGGTGAATGTCACTGCCTCACTTGTATATAGAAAACCTCCCAAGTTCATAAGCTTCAATTTGAGCCCAATATGACCTTTCTATCTTGTAAATTACACTTGCTGTGGCCAAAATTCTTCACTATACCTCAAAACCGGAGAAAACAGAATTTTCAGTCACTAGCATTCCAGATGGGGGTAAGCATATTTCTTGCATCTAACAATATGTTCATATGTACTGCTACTACTGCTATCTGAAGTGAAGAACATGAAAAGTGAATACTACAGTAGGAAAACAAATGCTTTTAAATGGTATTCAAATTATTTTTATGTTGTATACAGATAGCTTGTCCAAACCAATACACTCAAGTAGTGTACAGTCACAATACAGACTAGCATAACTACCATGTGATCAAGAAGCCAACCACCAGTAGTTATGAATATTGCAAATCAATGTGCACCTAAGTACTTAACATTTAACAACAGACCTAGATAAACACTCTAAATACAGCCAAAGGGAGAAACAACAACAGGAAAAAGCCAAAGACAAGGGAGCATCAAGTCCCTGGTGAAAATAACCACATACCTTTTACATCATGTCAACTACATCTGTGTAAAATGTTAGACCTGTGGGCCAAACTTTATGGGAGCTAGTGAGTTTTTAGTTTGTGGTGTCACTGGCGTCCCCAAACCTTAACCCTGATCCGGTGTACCGCCGATCAGGTGGATTTTAACAGGTCATCATCAAAATCATCAAATCATCGTCATATGCATAATTTTCATCCTCATCATCATCCATATTTGTATGGATTTCATCAAGTAGGTCATCCTCGTCTGTCCCCTCTTCAGCCAATACATCAACGAGGGCTTTGGGGATGACGTCACCCTCAAACCATAGTGGTTCTAGCTTGCCATTTTCAAAGTTGACATGAAACCCTTGGTCAAGAGGGGATGGGATTTCTGGGAAGTGTTCATGAGCCCTTTTCCAGATGCATACTTGGAAGTTGACTCTTTTCATGTGCTGCAAGAGGACCCTCTTGCAAGTTGGAAAGGTTGAAAATCAATGGAGACATGGTCGAAGCTGGAGGCTTGAGCCACAAATCTTCTTGACCTTAATCTGTCTTGCCTCATCAACTTGCTTGACTCGAGGACCAAAGCCATAGAGGCGACAGGTGAACTCTTCAGCACCACTGAGCACAAGCTCATCAAGCTCCCAAGAGTTCCCCACTGCAGCAAAGATCTGCATGAACTTTGAATTCTGATTCAGGAACTTGATCGGTCGCACCTTTCCTTTGCCTTTGAATGCTGAACTGCAGTCGGTACCAGTGAAGGCATGCAAGGCCAGCAGAGCTGAAAAGTCGATCACGGATGAACTCTTCTTTTTGAGTTTGGCCATTTTTCAGAGCATTCAGCACATCATAGCGCACCTCTTCTGGCATAGCTGATCGACTTCTTACAAAAAAAGAACCTATCAAGAGGAACAAATTCAAGACAATGTCTTGCACCACACCTAAAAGGAAGCTTGTGGCATCAAACCAGAAAGTGATCGAGTATAAGGCCACAAGTGGATTTATCTTTCAGATCTTCATCAAATCACAGCTACTAAGGTCACAAATCAGCATCTCTGACCTGATGTGCTATCCCCTGACTGTGACGCCATATTCCATCTCAACAATTGATGGTTTCTTTGCAAAAACCAACAAAGCACAAGGGATGAACTACATGATCAAAGATGCTGAGAATGTGCAGCTCCCTTCTTCTAGCAAATGTCAAAAAACTCGAACAAATGACGCTAGCCGTAAGCTGAGTGGCTCGCTTGCAGTTAACAGAGCTGCCGTTGGCGTGAAAGGCTGCTTTTCAGTAACTAAAGGGGCCACAATGTAACGTGTGGGGAGTTTACCGGCATCAAGAAGCTGGAGGACATCAGCCAGGAGATCGCCCAACTGCAGAGGGAGAAGTACACTCTGGAGCAGGATATCAGAGAGACCGAGGAGGCCATCAGAAATAAGACTGCAGATGTGCAGGAGATGCAGAACGACCTGGACAGAGAGACGGCTAGCCTGCAGGAGCTGGAGGCTCAGAAACAAGATGCCCAGGACTGCCTGGAGGAGATGGACCAGCAGAAACACAAACTAGAGGACATGCTGAACGAAGTCAGGATGAAATGCCAGGAGGAGTCTCAGATGATCTCATCCCTCCAGAGCCAGATCCACTCCCAGGAGTCAGACCTGCAGAGCCAGGAGGAGGAGCTGAGCCGGGCCAAGGCTGACCTGGGCCACCTGCAGCAAGATAAGAACCAGCTGGAGCAGAGCCTGGCCGCTGGCAAGATCCAACTGGAGACCTTGAATGACCTTTCTCAGGTTAGGACTTTGAAGAAGGCCCAGTCAATCCTGGCTGATCCTAGCCACCCCCTGTCCGAGTTCAAGTTGCTTCCGTCTGGCTGCAGATATAATCTGCCAAGATGCAGGACCAATAGACTTAAGAACTCATTTGTTCCTGCTGCCATTGGCCTTTTAAATAACTCAATGTGATTTTTATATTGTATGTGTTGTCTATTTATTTTGTTGTCTGATGGTTATGTGGATACTGCTGGCTGCAAAACAAATTGCCCCTCGGGGATAATAAAGATAACCTTGAACCTTGAACCTTGAACCATCATCAAGTCGCTGAAGGCCACACAGGATGAGATCAACCAGGCTCACAGTAAGCTGTCCCAGATCCAGGACAGCCAACAGGAAGTATCTAAAAGCATTGAGCAGTACAACAGCACCTTGAACGGAACCCATGGAGGCAGCATGGCCAACCTGGCTGACATGAGCGAGGGGTTCAGCGACAGAGAGAATGGTGGATTCCGCCCATGGTGAGGGCCGTACAGGAGGATCCATTCAAGGTGAAGCCATCTGTGTTCAATAGCCAGCCCCAGGAGCTTCACACTGACCCCTTCCACTCTGAAGAACCCTTCAAATCAGACCCCTTTAAAGGTGACCCTTTCCAAAACGATCCTTTTGCAAAGCAGCCGGCGTCCACAGATCCTTTCGGGGGAGACGACGTTCCGACAGACAGATCCGTTTAAGGCCTCGTCAGAAGATTTCTTTAAGAAGACCGCAAAGACGGATCCCTTCTCCACGCCAGACCCCTTCAGTAAAAGTGTCACGTTACCTTCCAAGCAGACGAGTCATTTTACAAGCAGTGATCCATTCTCTTCAACCAGCCCAAAACCCAATGGATCAGACCTGTTCGGTACGTTGGACCCATTTGGCAGCAGTTCGGTGTGAGCGACCCCTCCAAACCCTGTGACCCCTTCCAGCCGTTCGGGGGTGACCCCATCGACCCCTTTCAGAGTAAAAAAGCCTGGGAGACCCATTTAGCGGCAAAGACCCATTCGCCCCATCCTCGGCATCAAGATCCGATAAAGTCAAGTTTGGGAATGAGGCCCAGCAGTTGGAGTGGGCGAAGCGGGAGAGTGAGCGTGCCGAGCGAGAGCGCCTAAAGAGGCTCAGGCAGCAGGAGCAGGAAGACCTGGAGCTGGCCATCGCCCTCAGCAAGGCCAAGATGTCAAACGCATGACCTGGACCACACACATCCACACACACAGGTTAAAA
Source organism: Hoplostethus atlanticus (assembly GCA_034670405.1). Classification (NCBI taxonomy): domain Eukaryota; kingdom Metazoa; phylum Chordata; class Actinopteri; order Trachichthyiformes; family Trachichthyidae; genus Hoplostethus; species Hoplostethus atlanticus. The sequence continues at coordinate 3,581,828 of JAXDDX010000042.1, read as the reverse complement.
AAGCCCCGCTGCACTCAGCCTTAATTGGCCGCAGCCGCTGAGTCCAGCCTAAGCCTACCACCCTCCCTCCCCCGAGTCTGCCACAGTCTTATATTATATTTTTCTGTCCATGTTTAAAAGATGTGATCGTGACTGTCACCCACAAAAGTTAAGAACTTACAAGCTCCTCCTGAGACAGGGCAAATGTGGTCACTTGTTGTGCTGAAGTCTTGTGCTCCTTGACTCCAACAACTGCGCCCATCTCGTTTGTCTTCCTAAGAATCCACTCCTGTACCTGCACAAAACAAGTATATATCATTAATTAATAAAGGTAATTGCAAAAATGTCAGGTGAAATTTACTAACAATGGAGACAAAAAGAGTACAATAATACTCACAGTCATGTGCTCCACCACGCCTGGTCGTTGGAGGTGCTTCAGGATGACCACTGCCTGGAGATAGTATGTGACAAAGCTGCACTCCGTCAACTCCAGGGTGCTGTCATTTGGGTACACCTTTCCAATGACTGCGCAGAAGTCCTTCCTGCCAGCCCTCAGCACAGCCAAGCAGTCACGTGCTGTCAGTGGATTTTTCTCAGTCATCCTGTCGTACAAATTCACATTTACAATACCTGCTTTACTGTTGATCTGTAATAATGCAGCTACACATTGATGTCAATCACTCATGGTATACAATTTGATGTAGTTATCATGTGTATGCAGAATGCCTTGGGCATGTGTGTCCCTAAATGTTGTGTTTATTTTTTATTGTGAGGTGGAATGTTGTGTGTTTTCTGGTGTTTATCATTTATTTAATGTGTATAGTAACATGTATTCCTGTTCTTTTGTAATTGTTGTCTTATTATTGTCTTATATTGTCTTAAAGACATCATATCAGATGGGAACAGCTACTGCATTTCCATGGAACTGCCCTTCCTCTGCTATAGTGTGGGAAATTGAACGGGCTTGGAGCGCCCTCTGCTGTTCAAAGTCTTGGAGGACCGAGGAGAGCAGCCAGGCTCTGACCAGATCAGATGGATCAGCTGCCCACAAACCTCATACATCACTCACAAATGGAGAGATTGTTTTGAAGAAACTGGCATAACACTAAGAAATGATAAAACAAAACAAATTAAATTACAAGCAGGCCAATGGAGCTGTTTATCAGAATGTCATCAAGATTAAAAACCTGAACACTCCATGACATCAGCTTCAGTACAGGACTCTATGCAAAATACTTGACTGCACTGATTTGTGTGGCTATTTTTGTTGTTCATTCATTAAAGTAAACCACAATATTGCATCCTGCACTTCCTGAAATCACAGCATGCATTAATGTGGGTTTTGGCTAACATTGATTGAATGATGAGCAAATGTGAAGTGTTTTGCAATGGAATGAAAGACACAAATTCAAGAAGAAACGTCTTTATATTTCAAAAGAATCTAGGAACATAATGGAAAACCGAACACTGAAAACAACTGGGTTTGAACATCCAGACAATTGAGATCCAAAAGATTCCAAGAACCTTAATCCTTTTGCATTTGCATGCAATATTAACTGTAGATTCAAGATTCAAGATTCAAGAACTTTATTTGTCACATACACACACGGGGTGTGTAGTGAAATGAAAAGTGGCAATGCTCATTGGGAATGTGCAAAAGGGCAACAGTACACAGTATTTACAGTATTACAGTAATTACAGTAAGAGCTCTTATATAAAAAAAAAAACACAATATATACAGTAAGAGCACTTTGGAAATGGTAAGGGAAATCGTTCAGCCGAACGCACTACTCTCTGCAGAGCCTTCCTGTCCTGAGCGGAGCTGTTGCCAAACCAGGCAGTGATGCTTCCTGTCAGGATGCTCTCTACAGCTCCAGAGTAGAAGGACTGAAGGATCCTCCGGGAGACTTTGAATTTCCTCAGCTGCCTGAGGTGGTAAAGGCGCTGCCTCGCCTTTCTCACCAGAGTGTCAGTGTGTGTTGTCCATGTCAGATCTTCAGTGATGTGGACTCCCAGGTATTTATACCTGCTCACCCTCTCCATAGTAGTTCCATTAATCCCCAATGGTGAGTACGTCCTCTGTTGTTGTGTCCTCCTAAAGTCCACAATCAGCTCCTTAGTTTTGGTGACGTTCAAGAGGAGGCTGTTGTCCTGGCACCAGAGTGACAGATCAGCAACTTCCTCCAGGTAGGCCTTCTCGTCGTTGTTGGAGATCAGGCCCACCACCACTGTGTCATCCGCAAACTTAATGATGGAGTTGGAGCTGAACCTGGCCACACAGTCATGTATGTACACGGAGTACAGTAGGGGGCTGAGGACGCAACCCTGGGGGGATCCTGTGTTCAGGGTGAGGGGGTTGGAGGTGTGTCTGCCCACCCTGACCACCTGGGGCCTGGCGGTCAGGAAGTCCAGGATCCAGGCACACAGGGGGGTGTTCAGTCCCAGCTCAATCAACTTGCCAGCCAGTCTGGTGGGGACTATGGTGTTGAAAACTGAACTATAATCAATGAACAGCAGTCTCACATAGCCCCCCTTCCGGCTGTCCAGATGAGAGAGTGTGGTGTGCAGTACCTGGGAGACAGCATCATCCGTGGATCTGTTTGGACGATAAGCAAACTGCAGCGGGTCTATGGAGCAAGGGAGGAAGGCGCAGATGTAGTCCTTAATCAGCCTCTCGAAGCATTTCATGACCACCGAGGTGAGGGCCACCGGTCGATAATCATTCAAGCATGCTGGAGAAGCATTCTTGGGCACAGGGACAATAGTGGATCTCTTGAAGCAGGCGGGGACCACAGACTCAGCCAGGGAGATGTTGAATATAGTGGTGAACACTGGAGCTAGCTGATTAGCACAGGTCTTCAGTACTCGCCCAGATATGCCATCTGGACCAGCAGCTTTCCTGGTGTTCACCCTCGTCAGAGCCCTCCTCACACTGTGCTCGGTCACCGAGAGTGTGTGTTCATCCCCAGCGGTAGAACTCACTTTGGCTATGCTAACAGTGTTGTTGTTAGCTGGCGAGCTAGCGCTGTTGATGCTAGCCTCAAACCGTGCATAAAATGAGTTCAGGTCGTCCGCTAGGGATGCGTCGGCACTCACAATTGCGGGGGGTCTGCCCTGGTAGTCTGTTATAGTCCGTAGCCCCTGCCATAGGCGTCTGGTGTCACGCTGCTCCATCTGCGACTCCACTCTGTCTCTGTACCTCCTCTTGGCCTCCTTCACCGCCCTTCTCAGTCCATAGGACGCTGCCTTGTGCTCGTCCATGTTGCCGGATACAAGACCGGAGTTATAGGCAGCAGTGCGGGCGTTCAAAGCGTCGCGGATGGATCTATCAACCCACGGTTTTTGGTTAGGAAAGGACCTAACTTTTACCGTGGGTAAAAGCTAAGTCTGAACTTGCATAAAAAACATGAAGGCCAAAAACTCTATAATTCAAACTCTGAACAGAACAGAACAGAACTCTGCAACTGTGCAAGCCTCTGCCTTAAGAGTTCACTTTTCCTCCTCAGCTGCTCTTTGAGCGAGAGGAGTCTCTGCTCATCTGACTGCATGCTGTAGATGCACTCTGTAGCCTTCTTCAGGATGTCCACTTGGGCTGCCTTCTCATTGTTGGCCACCTCCGGAATCTCGTCCCGTAGAGCGAAGAAGTTCAACTTGAGCTTGTTCCTCCTCTGACGCTCCTGTCCCGCACAAGTCCTTCTCTTATCATAGTAATCACACTTGCGATTGCTGCTGATCTGTTTGAGGATGAGGCCCCTGCTGTGGCTACTGCTGCTGCTCTCTAGCTTCAGCCTCTTGACAGCCGGCTGCTCATGCCTCGTGGAAGGATGGGCGGCATAATTATGCTGGTGGGTGGAGACATGGCACCTCTTCAGCACAAGCGGGCTGGGATGTCTAGTCTCAGACGGGCTGGAGTCGCACCGCTTCACTGACTGCCTCTTCTCTACTGTGACCACATCAATCTCTTCTTCCTCCTCCACCTTCCTCCTCGTCTTCTGAAAAGAGCAGCACAGCCTGCCGCTGTTTGGTGGGCTATCCAGTGCCAAATCCTTAGGTGGTGCCATCGCGCTCGGCTTGGGCGTATCGGCTATCGGGTACGGGAAAGCCACCGACGGCTCGATGCACTCCGATGCGGATGTGTTCAGATCTTGCAGGTAGTTGCTGTTCAGCCTCCCGGTCGCACAGTCCGCACGGTCACCCACAGCAGACTCCTTCCTTGCAGCGTGGAGGGAGGCGAGCCTCTCGGACACCACTTTCTCCAACTTGGCCGAGGGCGAGAAACCGCTCCACATACAGTCCTGAATGATGATGGACTTCAGGAAGGTCTGAGAGTAGTCAGCGTCGCAGATGATGCTCTGATTCACGACGTCGTCCCCCTGGAACTCCGTCACCATCTCCAGTTGATCCGCCGTGGAGGGGAAGAGGCTGGACAGGGATGGTCGTTGGCTCGGTGAGAGGGGAGGGGTCGGGAGCAATTCAAATTTCTTCCAGATGTCTTCTCTCGGTGCCGGAGGCTGAAGCTGCTGCTGATGGTGATAGAAATCCTCCTCCTCATTGTCGTAGTAGAAATACGGCTGAAGAGAATCGTAGTCGTAGTCATAGTTTTTACTTGTCAGATTTGAATTCAGCGGCATGGTGGTGTGTTTACCGTGGAGCTGGTTGAGAGAAGGGAATAAGGTGGTTAGTTGTCGGTTCAGTAAAATAGTAGCAAATGTAGGGGTGGGCGGTATAACGGTTGAACCGGTATACCGGTAGAAATCCGTGCCAAGGTAGAGATTTGACTCTACCGGATGTACCGGTAGAAGGCTACTTTTAGGCTCTTTGAATGTAAAAATACTTTTTCACATTGACCATCTAGCTTCACGTGTTTGCTGCTGCCCCATGTGAGCACGAAGGATGTTGGCCAGGTCAGTGATGGTTGGTTCCCCCATATCTTTGCCCTCAATGCCAGTGGCTCCACCAGTAGCCCCACATTCCTCTGTCCGGGTCTCCATTTCTGGTTGCTTTTTTCCTCCTCGTGGCATTCTGGCACAAAAAAGGGGAAAAAACAAAGCCAAAACTCTTGTGCCCTCTACTGAAGATCCCACCGCTGCCACCAATTGTCAGGGACCCAGCAGTAAAGGCAGGGACGATGGATGATGAAGGCTTTATTTCGCCCAGTCAAATTAGAAAAAGCAAAGTAACAAAGTAAAGTGCAAACATTTAAACTACATAAGCAAAGAAAAAGGACATCAAAAGAAATATTAAAGCTGAGTCCTTTAACTAAACTGAGGTCAACAAATCAATAACACACAAGACAACTGAACTGAACAGACCTGACCTAAAAACTGCATCTACTTAAGTTGATAACCACTCTTCTTCCCCAACCAGGGCTGTATTGGGGAAGAGACACCCAAAAAATGCCTCCTTATTAACAACACATGGGGTTCTGATGAGCCCTGTAATATCTACCACTGGACCATCTCTTCAACTCAGTTTAACAAAAGACAATGACTACTTCCTAAAAATGACTTTGGTCTATCCTGTGATGATCACAGATCTAAGATCTTTCTCAGTTGGTACTCCAGCCAGAGTTTCGTGATCCTGGTACTCCAGCCAGAGCTTCGTGGTCATGGTACCCCGGCTTCGTGGTCATGGTACCCCGGCCAGAGCTTCGTGGTCCTGGTACTCCAGCCAGAGCTTTGTGGTCCTGGTACTCCAGCCAGAGCTTCGTGGTCATGGTACCCCAGCTTCGTGGTCATGGTACCCCAGCAGAGATTCATGGTCCTGGGCTTCCAGCATAGGCTTCGTGGTCCTGGTCCCCCAGCATGAACTCTGAACTTTTTGGGCTTTTTTTGCCTTTTTTTACGTTTGTTTCCCCCACACTAAGCAGCTCTGCCCTGGGCCTGTACATGACATGGTCCCCCATTGGCCCCCCAGGCCACCAGACCTCCAGGGGCTTCCATACCCACCCGTCTCCCCACAGCTAAGCGCCTCTTGCCTGGGTGTGTGCATTGCTTGGTCCCCCCATGTCCCCCAGGCCCCTCCAGGGGCCTCCACACTCACTCTGGCTACTTTTTGGCTTTTTTTTACGTTTTTCCCCACACACACTGACCTGTCTCCCCACAGGCAAGCAGCTCTGACACGGGTCCCCCATTGTCATCAGTACAGCCCCGCATCCACCGTCTGTGTGCGGCCAAGACGCAGACTCACTGCTCCCATTAAGGTAGAGAAGGCTATGTGAGCACACTAATACGTTTTCGTTTTAAAACGGAGCTTTGAAACTAAAACGATCTCGGTCCACACGTTATAGCACCGTTTCAGAAAGTATCTCCGTCCAAAAAACGCATATCACGTTACCATTCACCTACACTGGGCATGCGCGTGCCGGTGTAAACAGGAAGCAGATTGTCTGCTCTGCTTAGTCGCAGAAAATACCATTATGAAGAACAGCAATGGCGAAAAGTAAGAGCAGAGATGTCTTTGTTTGAGGGTGTTTCTGCAACTACGGTCACTTTTGACTCCCAAATTAAAAAAAATCAACCTCTATGAATTTAAATTTTAACCATCAGAGTCTGTAATACATATAAACAGATACACAAAATTGCATATAGTTGTAAAGATTTTAATCTGGAACATGTTTATTTTTTTTGTTTTTCATCACTTGTTCTTACAAAATGTCCTTATTTTAGAAGTTTTAGAAGTTTTCCTTCTTTAATTTCTATACAATTCAAAGACATTTGAATTAATTTTCATCAAGCTTTGTGCATCATTGTAAATACTGATATAAAAAATAATAATAAATAAGGGATTTCATGGTTTTCTCTACGCCATGGAAAATTTAGACAGTAACCTTACATGTCTTTTTTTTTTTTAAGTGTATTTTTGGGCTTTATTGACAGAGAGACAGGAAGGTATGGGAGAGAGGGGAAGACATGCAGCAAATGGCCGTGGGCCGGAGTCGGCTGCGGGAAGGACTGAGCCTTGTGGTATGCACTCTACGTGGTGAGCCACCGGGGAGCCCCGTCACTGTACATGTGACAAAATATGTTGCTTTTTATGACAGATATTTCAAGTCTAATGTGTAAATCATCTCTAATTAAGTGTTAACATATTTTTTTGCAAAGAAAAAATCATAATAATAATTAAAATAAAGCATTGCTGTGGTAATGACATCTTGTGTCGGTAAGGACACAATGTTAATGGTAAATGTTAATAATGTAACCTTAACATTTCAGATTAGGCCAGTGTATAGAACAACAGTAACAGACAAAAAAAGTTCATGTGTCAAAGATAGTAGTGGTATTGCAGTAAAGACTGGGTCAAACTGATGTTCATGTTTCAAAAATGTTATGGCCTAAAGTTGACAGTTGACATAGCACGAATACTAATACACTAACACAAACCCGTAACACTAACAACATTTCACCACAACATTTCACTTGCATACCAAGTCCAACTATTTCTCATTTCAGCCTGAGAAGTAAAACCATTGAAACTTTGAGGCTTTTGGTACAAGTAACTAATTAAAACGGGAGCAGAGTTCCTTCCACACTGAGTCACTAAGCATCATGTGCCTTGACGTTACTGGTTTTGGTTCTGGCACAAGACCAACCACACTCTCATGTGTGTACCAGATCACATCATCCTTCACTGGCCAATAAAACCTATTAGCACCAATCCTGTGCATTGTTTTGACCAAAGCACAACTCTCTGTATCAACATCTTGAATGATGCCTGGATAAGGGTCATTGTCGTACAGAACGACACACCATTTACCGATCAGCTCCTCGTTGACATCAGAAATCGGTTGTATTGCCTTGGCTTCCTTGAATCTCGGAGGACGCTGATGGAAGGTTCTGATGGAAGGCTCTGATGCAGGAGCAAAGGTGACGCACTGTGGGCTGAAGCAGGTGCATGGATCCGGGTTTCTGCAGAAGCAGCTCAACACTCTCCACATGATTTGCCCAGAGACTGACGTATAGATCTGAAAAAAATAGTATGTTGGCAACTTAGTAGAACATTCTGCACAATTCTCAAACATCTTAGCCACAGGATAGGATAGACAGGACAGAGTCAATAGTTCTCAGTTCTACTGAAAGTATTCGTTCACATTCATCTATAAAATAAATATTCACTCCAAATATTCATGTAATTTTCTGGTGCATAATTATTACATACCTGATGGATCTTCATGGTGCCTTTAACTGTCTGCAGATCATCAATCAGCGATCTCTCAACCTCTGATATCTCCTCATCTGTGACATTGAAGAGTGTCACAGATGACTTGACCTTTGACAGCTCCTCATACAATTTTGCTCCATTCTGTAGATCCTTCCCCTTTGCCACTAGGGCATCCGCCGTCCTCTTTACTGCTGCACCCACACCATCTGCTGGTCCCTTGCCGTGGCCTGATTCACAGAAATTCCACGTTACTCGTTTAAATCCCATCTTGAAGGGCTCTGTCGACAGGAGGAAGAAGTTCTTCTTGGACCGATACTGTGTGGTTGGTCCATCACTGACCATGTGAAGTACTCTAGCGCTGGTGTTCTTCTCCTGCAGATGGCGCAGAACAGGTCTGAGATGTGCCCATATGGCCGAAGGGTCATGGCGGAAAGAGGATGACACAGTGCAATATGAAGATTGTGCTCCTTTGTTGTAGACACCTGTGTGTAGGCTCACCTGTTGACGAGAATCCCCAAAGTGCACTGCCTGTATTTCACTTGCATATTTGCAGAGGTAGTTTTCTGCAAAATCAACATGCAGTAATACCTCTTCTTCGGTCAGATTCTCCTTAAGGTCTCTCAGTATAGCATACTGGTGCTTGATGTTGTAAGCGTGCCGTCCAATTTTTGCCTGCAGCAATTTGGAGAAATCATCAACAAGGATTTGGAGGGTTCCATAAACCTTCTCCTTTGTTGTTAAATCAAATCAAATCAAATCACATTTATTTGTATAGCCCTTAATCACCATTACAGTCTCTAAGGGCTTCACAGTGCCCAACATGTGAAAATAATGGACAGTAAATTTCTCTGTCCCGCCGTCTTTTGACTTTTTCTCTCTCTCCTCCGCTTTGTGTTGCCACTGATGCCACCACGTCTGACTCCACTCTTCAAACGGCAGAACTTGGAGTGCTTTCTTCCTGCACGTGGAGCATTCCCTGTACATGCATGCTTTTGATGGAGTACAACACATGGATAGCATCAAGTCTTCAACCTTGCTGGTGTGTACAACATTTTGCTGGAATAGCCTGTCTGCCATGAATTGTGCATTTGCACATAGCTTACAGAGACATGTTTCTCTGTCTTTGACTGAAGGATGTACAACCCAAAAAGGTTTTCTCTTGCAAAACTCACTGTATGAGATTTCAATATTAGGATTCTCTGCTTTGAATTTCAGGTGAAGATTCTTAAGAGAATCAGAGAGTAGGAGCTTCTGCATCTTCAGTTGCTTTCTAGTAGGCTGCTGTCACTCTGGTGCCAGGACAACAGCCTCCTCCTGAATGTCACCAAAACTAAGGAGCTGATTGTGGACTTTAGGAGGACACAACAACAGAGGACGTACTCACCACTGGGGATTAATGGGAATACTGTGGAAAGGGTGAGCAGGTATAAATACCTGGGAGTCCACATCACCGAAGATCTCACATGGTCCACACACACTGACACTCTGGTGAGGAAGGCGAGGCAGCGCCTTTACCACCTCAGGCAACTGAGGAAATTTAAAGTCTCCCGGAGGATCCTTCAGTCCTTCTACTCTGGAGCTGTGGAGAGCATCCTGACAGGAAGCATCACTGCCTGGTTTGGCAGCAGCTCCGCTCAGGACAGGAAGGCTCTGCAGAGAGTAGTGCGTTCGGCTGAGCGCACTATTGGAACTACACTCCCCACCCTGCAGGACTTGTACACCAGGAGGTGCAGAACCAGAGCCTGCAGGATCATGAAGGATCCTCACCACCCCAACAACGGACTGTTTCAGCTGCTGCGGTCAGGCAAGCGCCTCCGCAGTCACGCTGCCAAAACAGAGAGACTGAGACAGAGTTTCTTTCCTCAGGCCATCAGGACTGTGAACTCTGACCTCACCAGGGCCCCCACCAAGACACACACACTGCCCCTCTTATGCACACATACACACTTAGGTAAAGACTACACATAATTTATAATTTATATTATATTATACATACAATTTTCCCTTTTTTTACTATATTTTTTTTATAAAGTGCTCTTATTGTAAATATTGTGTTGTTTTTTATATAGAGCTCTTAAAAACTGTGACATTGTAAATATTGTGTTGGTTATTGTAAATAGTGTGAACCTGTTATTTTGCACATTTCTGCTAAGCATTGCCACTTTGCATTTCACTACACACCTCGTGTGTGTATGTGAAAATTAAACTTCTTGAATCTTGAATCTTGAATCTAGTTATTGTGTCCCGTTTTCCTGTGGTGGCCCTGCTGTTGTCATCCCTTTCAAAAAATTGTGCCAATATTGTTTCATTGGCTTTGGTGATCAAATTTGATTGTTGTTTCCTGTGATAATCCAGGGAGTTTGGTCTCTTGGTTTGCTCTCATCATCTTATTTGAGAACCCAAACTCTTGATGTGCATATTTTCCGAGACAATATTTCTTAATGATCTTTCCTGCAATCACTTTTGAAAGGATCTGCTTCTCCTTGGGGGTTGTCAATTGCTACTCTCTTTCAGCTCTGCCATAACTGCATTATGTAACAATAAAACCCGTCTAATTTGGCGCTGGGGTGTGCGACTCTGGTGGCGTGCTTTGGTTTGGGGTGAGTCGGTCAGGTGCATCTTCTGCGAAAGCCTGAAACAACGCTTCCTGTATTTTTCTAATGAGGCCAATGCCTTCTTCAGCTTGGACTTTACATCTGTGAGTTCTTTGTACATCTTTGATTGCCTCTTTTTCACTTTTTTATGCCCCCTCTTCTGAGCAACAACCACATTAGGGGAGACATCAGCAGGTCCTTGAGGAGCAACAGGTAAGTCATAACCAGCTTCATTCACAAGTAAGGCCTCTGGGGATAGTGGTGGTGTGTTCGTAGCAACAAACTGATTTGTGGCCTCCAGTATTTTGTGTTTTGCCCTCTGATTTCTTTTATTTATCCTCCACTGTCTTCTTTTCAGATTTTTCTCTCTTTTCGTCAGTTGGGAGACACTCTTCAGCTGCCCATTCTCCTTTCTTTTTTTGTAACGCTCCTTTTCCTTCTGGAGATACGCTTCGTATCTATCCGGGTCTTTTCTCATTTCCTCTCTGCATTTCCGTGATCTTATCGTAGATGAATTTGGTCTCATCTAGGTGTAACCGGTAGAAATGGCTCCCGTCTCTAGGCTGCCGTAGTTTTGCTGTCCTGCAGCCACACCCCCCCCCCCCACAGTTTTCGGCGGAGAGGCAGAAGTATCAAGCAATTAGCTTGGTTACGACTGAGTGTGTATATATACCCCAGGTAAGACGCGCTATGTTTAAGCCTAAGTTCTGGTTTCCCTGTGCCGTGGCATTGTGTAGAGCCGATCGCTGCTGAGAGGTGTCACGGGCTGTTGTGTTTCCCTGGCGGGTAAACTCCTTGGGTGGCTGTCTATTATAGCACGTTTGCTTCGGGGTATCCATTGCTCAGCGGGAGTTGGGCTACAGTAAAGGACATCGCCGCTGCTGCTTTGCTTTCCCTAAAACCTATGTTAGGGTAAAAGGCTGTCTTAACTTGTGTATTGCCGGTAGTACGGCGTAGCCGCCGTATGCCGTGAATATATTTTATGGGCAATTGTTATAGTATGCTGACTGCGCCAGCGTTTTCGGTGTAATGTTATTTTGTTTTTCTTTATTTACTGGATAGTTGTTGTCATTTTGCATCTCTTGTTTTTGATTACTTTATTTCCTTTGTTTGGAGCGGCTGGTGACCGTACGCGTTAGGCGTCTTCCAGGACCGGGTTCTCTTCCCTCACACTGCATGTCGTTGTTTTAGTGTTAATCCAGTGCACTGACACCCTTTTTCACTCTTTTGCAGTGTGTGTGTTTGGTGTGTGTGCGCATGTTGACACCCGGAGCACGCGTGGCGGTGATACGGTCGGTCCCCTGGTCCAAGGTATGATCCCTACAGTCGGTCAGCCACCTTCCATTTATTATTATTTCTGGTGGCAGTCAGCAGTACTCACTAGCTTTCCCTCCCCATTTTAATATTGTCTTGTAGTAGATTGTTTAATTAAAATAAAATTGTTGTTTTAACTCCGACCTTTATCCCCAGCTTTGTATTTGCTCTATTCTGAAATAAATTGCCCATCGGGCATTGAATATCACATCTCTGGCTCTACAGTCCCTACTTACTCGTGTCTTGTGGAAACTCTTCTGGTCATTGGTTGAAGTGATAAAAATACAAATATTTCCTTGGGTGAAACTCCCAAGGTGGCGTTGTCCGGTCTTATCTGACCTCATTCTTGCAGTAGGTCACATAGGGTTGCCAAAATGATATGTTAATGTTTAGTTTACAATAGAGACTTAATATTTGTAATATAATATATAACTTAAGTTATTTGTCTCTACTGCGACACAAGGTCTTTACCGTGACACCTAAAGCTGTTGCGGTAAAGACGTGTTGCGGAAATGCTATCATTGCAGATAAATGGCAGATAGCAAGGTTTGCTATGTTAGCTTTGACTCTTAGCATCTAATATACATGAATTCAACAGTAAGATCAATTTATTTTTAAAATCTAGTTAAAAATACTCAATTACTAAGCTGTACGGTAAGGACACACAATAAATACTTCAGAAGAAAAGATGATATTTACCTTGTTTTTCTTCAAATTGAGGTGTCCCTAATGTAGGTGGCCTACCCTGTCCTCCAAGTGCTCTCTTGCTAACTTCTGTTTCCATGGAAACTAGATTTGTTTGGCTTTAAAAAAAACTTTAATATAGGGCATTTGTTCAGTGTCGTGGTAAGGACGTGGTAGGGACAGGTGCATTTTGATGAAAAAATCATATAAATGATCAGTAAACAAAACAAGTGCTTTAATATGTTTTAATGTAATATTTATATGAAACAATTTAATTTGAAATAATTCTATATTGTAATTGAATTAGTTCATTTTACGCATCTCAACATTGAGACCACAGTTGTGGGACATGAACAAAAGTGGTGTTTGGACCCAGAAAATGCTTCATAAATTTTCTTAAATCGCATTATTCAGTAATTATTTTTTGTGTCAAGATGTGTAATAACACTATGTATATATTTATCAAGCATCATATCACAAACTTTAACAAAAATCCCAAATGTCACTGCTGGGACTCAAAAGTGCCCGTAGATGCAGAAACACCCTTGAACGGACGACGAGGTTGAGCTGTTATACAAGTAAACGGGGAGCTGCAGTTTTTCTGGATGAAAAGCACTATAACGGTTACATTTCTCAATCGATTTCAATGAGTCGTTTTTATATTCAAGGGTTTATGATCTACGTGGAGTAGAAAAAAACGTTTTGTCTCTAGTTACTTAGAATCTCGGCTGTAATCGCTGCTACAAAACTGCTATAACCTTTGACCTCTGTGTATCCCTCAAATGTAACTTCACAAAACAAACTGTACATGAAAACAATCCTCACAGCTGTGTCTTTTCACCAAAAGTGACCAGAGTGTGCTATGTATTATAGCTTTTCAGATATCTGGATACACAGAGAGAAAACTTTAAACAGGAGGTGAGGACTACCCTTTATGTTTTGAGAATGTGTTAATTTTGTTAATTTGAACTGACAATATGATGTTACCAATTTAGTGCTTCTTAGTCGTGGCCTAAGTACAATTGACAAAACGTATTACCTGTACTTAGAGGTGTTAACTTGAGATCGGATCGCCCAAATCTTATGTTCTTAGATTTACAGCATCCCTGTAGGTCCTTTTTGTGTCTCTTTCTTGCATAATAGCCAAAGAGATTCGAATCTATGATTCACTCACAATTTACTCGAAAATCAGTGATAAAGACATGGAACTCCTCAGGTAAAGGGAGAGTCACATTACAAACAACATTTATCAGGACTTCCCACCTACCATGGAAGAAATGTTAAAGATGGAAAAAAAGGAAGCAAAAAAGCCAGACTCCAGCAGCCATTGCCTGGCCTGGAAAATAAAGTCTTGTTTATTCCAGCGAGCAACTGGGACAAGCAGGTATGTACAAATAACAACTCAACTCAACTTTATTTATACAGTACACAACATAGTTGACAAGGTCAGTTATAGTTAAGTCACTTATGATTATATGGAAAAACACAATTTGGAATATTTGAAATGGACAAACTTGACAGTACTTCAAAAGGTATTGTGGAATATTGGTAAAGTTGTCCCAATTCGGTTTTTCACCAGTGTTTTCCATGACCACATAAAGCAGTACCGATGGGTACAATGCACGACTTGCAAAAACTGGCTGCATTTTGAGTGTGCTGGTGTGGAGGGCGACTGGACATCAAAGGATTTTTTTTTGTGGATGCAACCTTATCCCAGATGTGTAAGAATAATCTCATACATGTCAGACCCATGGCTGCCATTGAAATCAAAGTGATAATTGTTATAGTTGTGTTTGATAAAGAAGACTAGGGAGGAATTTCCCTTAATGTGTCCAATCTTTTTCAGTTTCTTTACATTTAATATTAAAGAAAAATATCTTTTACATCATTTAGGGTTCACAGGAGTAGGCATTATTACCGAAAACCTTAAAAAGAAGTGTAAAATTATTTAACAATTAAATAAATAAACATACCAAAATTAAAGACCATAATATTGAAATTTAAAGTAATTTACACAAAAGAGATTATTCTACAAGAGTTTATTCTACATATAAACAGATAACAGGCTAGTTTTATACAGTATAACCAATTTACAATTTGATTTATTTTGTAATTCAAGGTGTACGTTGTCAAAGTAAAACTTGTAAAGATTTTCGTCCAATTTAGGCAATGCTTTTGTCTTAAACAGAGACGACATCCTGGAGTCTGTTAAAGCAGAAGACATTCTGACAAATGGAGAGATAAAGGTAATAACATACATTATAAATTTTCAACACTGAGCTGTACAAAGTTTTGTCACCTAAATGGCATTCACCAGTTATACATATAGTTCAGGCTGGTAAAAACTTAATCTACATCTAATATTACAGGATTTGGAAGGAAACCTGCAGAGTGGGCATGTTCTCTCCAACAGAATGTATCTGTGGAAACACAGAGGATTTGATTCAGCCCTTCGACAACATTACAGTGAACATTTCACTTTATTCAATGCCATGAAGGTATGTAGAGTGTTCTCTTTTTGTCTTATTTGTACACACAACTCCTGGTCTTCAAACAATTGCAAGCAATGGTATGTGACTGAAAGATATCTTGAAATTGTTTTTTTTAATAACATATTCCATATCCCAATTCACATGTTTAGCATATTAAGTAATTGTATTTGTAGGCCCAAATTTAGCTGTAATTCAGCACACGGTAAACAAGGATGACATTGTATGATATCACACCTCATTGAGCTGCAAAACTGCATAGCTAAGGTTATGTAAAGGGGAAGAAATGCCACTTGCTTCATAGACCTGCCTCCTCCCATGCATTATTTCCCTGAATATGTCCAAGTGCAATGTGTCCATTGGCATTTTGTAAAATAATGTATCTCCAAAGTAAGTAATTTTGTAAGTAAAAGTTAATGGCTAAAAAAAAAGATTAGGACGATGTAAATATGTCAAAATATCACTAAATAGAAATGATTTACATCATAATTTCTTTTTTTTAACAAGTCAAGTCAAGTCAACTTGATTTAGATAGTGCCAAATCAGAACAGGAGTTATCTCAGGGCACTTGACATTTACAGATACCCAACATTCCCCCATTAGCAAGCATTTGGTGACAGTGGCAAGAAAAATTCCCTTTTTAATGGGAAGACACCTCAAGCAGAACCAGACTCTGGGTGGGTGGCCATCTGCCTCAACCGGTTGGGTTGAGAGAGAAAGAGGGAGGGATAGAGGGGAGAGAGAGGTTGGGGGGAATACATAGATCGAGAAAATGTTGCCATGCCAGTACACAATTTGCCAATTTCACACAGCTTTTTAAGTCTTGTATTGTTAATCTATAAAACAGTTTTTTCCATGTTTCTTCTTTACTTACCCCAGACAGATGACATTATCCAGCGACTGGAAAAAATCCTGTCGGTGCCCGGAACTGTAGCTGAGAAGCAGCTATTCATTACAGAGGTCATTTTGCCAGAGGTGAGCCAATGAGGATGTGTACCAAATAGACTATTAGTACAAGAATTACATTTACAGCAAAAAATGAGTGAGTACTGGCATAGGCATCTAAGAGCTAAGAGTGTCAATAGACTTTGGAGAATTTGGAGAACACCATTTGGAGAATATATACCACAACTACAACAAAATGGAAGCATGACTTTCGAGTATAAGTAATCTCTAGATGTTAGAATCCAAACTGCAGTACTTACTGTAAGTATACGTATCAATGTAAGTGAAAACATTAATGTATACAAGACTGAAAACTTCAATGTGGTTAAAGCTGTCAATTTTTCACATGCTTTTTATTATTATTGATTTATTTCTTTGTAGGTTTTGATTCTGTGGTTGCAAAGCAACAGCAACGTGTGCCGATACCAAGCAGAATCTGTGCTTCTGAAGAGCACATCTTCCAAGGAAACGAAAAGGTACAGGACATTGTTTGCGTTGTGGCTGTACATGCCTATGTGCAACATCACTAAATCCATTCTGCCAGTCGTGGCATATAGTGGTTTTGCAGGTCAAGTTTACATAACTGTAATGATGGAATGTGGCACCGGTTCATTTACAGATGGATTTTGTTTTTTTCCAGAGCTGCAGAAATGACAACAGGTGACACAGAAAGCACAGAACAGGAAAGACATTTTCAAACCCAAGCTCAAGGGCGACACCTAATGGTAGGAGCCATACACCACATTCACAAACATCAGAACTTCCTAAATATGAAATTATGACCCTTGAGGCTTGGATAGATATCTGTAAATTTTGGCAGATTATTTTATATGCATTGCGTGCATGTAAAGGAATAACAATGGAGCTGAATATAAACCTGGTACATGAATGAATTATATATTTTTTAATTAATAAATTAAAAAATTTGTCCCAGTTAAACAACACAAAACAGTTCACAGCAGGAAATAAAAAAACAGTGAACATAAAGAACCTTATGAATGTAATTTAGCCTTTCACATAAGATGTATCATATGAAGGTATTGTCTGTTGCTTGATCATAAGACAATACAGCATCACTTCACTACTGTAACATGAAGCAGCTTTTGTGCATAGGACACAATTAATAACAGTGGTACTTGGTGCGTATTGATCAAGCTCTGGCTAGAGATTTGTTGCAACCATTTGCTTTAAGTATTCATTTACATTAACAATGAAGGTAGATCTGATTATATACTGCCATTTAGTTTGAAAGGCTCTCGATGGAATCCACTTAGTGTTAGTGTTTGTTCATTCAATCACATACCCATTGCTTATTTCTGTAAATAGAGATTTGACTTTAAGGTGTTGAATGACACAAATGTTGATAAAGACAACATTCGTAGTTACAAAATATAATCTATTTGTTAATGATGTACTGTAAATGTACTCTACGAGTTTGAAGCATTAGTTGGGAACAACATCATATACACTAAATACTTTGACCACATTTTATTCTTTACTGCAGGAAAACATTATTTTGAGAGATACCAGGGCGGCAGCTGACTGGTGCCGCAACACAAAATTTGAAGGAGGACTTAAACTTCCCGCTGTCCTTTCGATGGACAAAGAGGAGGAAAAATAAACCCTACAGGACCTGCAAAGCTGGGATGGTGATGATGATGAGGGTTCTCCAGCGGAACTTTTCACTTTTGTTTTTGAAAAACAAAAGGACTGTGAGAAGTTCTGCTCAGAACTTGTGGACAAAAGAAATTACAAAGTTTTCACAAGATTTGAGGAAGCCTGACTCATCCTTGTGAAATATTTAATAAAGGGGTGAATAAAGAGTGAACAACAACGGCTGAATAGTGTCTTCATTACTGTGACCTTTTTCCCATGTAGTGCACCATCTGAAAGTCATGACTGTATTAACTGAATAACAGATTTTATTTTTTTTAAATATATTCACTGATAGAAAGCCCTTAGTACATGATTTTAAATTAGAATCCTGTGATGCACTGAGAAATGTAGAGGTCACCTAGACTAGTAGGCTATATATATACACATGTTTGGGGTCTATATCTGTGATTGGTCATCTGTAGTTTACAACAGCTGGAATGATGAAGATCAAGCTTTACATGAGGTTCTTCTTACTACTGCCTCTCCCAAACAAGTGTGCTGTTGAGACAGACAGGACAAACAGTGAAAGAAAGTTTAGGCTATGCAGCCCATGGCAGGTCAGTGGCAGATGCCACAAACAGCGGCACCTAACGTGGCAGATAATAAATAAAGAATAATGAAAATTAAAAAATCAATAATGAAGAAAATAATAAAATAAAAACAATATGTGCCATATATACAGCGGCACCTAGCGTGGCAGGTCAGTGGCAGCTAAACAAAATAATAACACTAAAATAAAAAGAATATGTGCCATATAAACAGCGGCAGGTACCGTGGCAGGTCAGTGGCAGATGCCACAAACAGCGACAGGTCAGTGGCAGCTCCAGCTGCCACCGGAAGTGCCACTGCTAGCTGCCAATGCCACGATTTGATCCAGCCCTTGCTGATTTTCTGCGACTAAGCAGAGCAGACAATCTGCTTCCTGTTTACACCGGCACGCGCATGCCCAGTGTAGGTGAATGGTAACATGATATGCGTTTTTTGGACGGAGATACTTTCTGAAACGGTGCTATAACGTGTGGACAGAGATCGTTTTAGTCTGTCATGAGGACGAGTGGAAGTATAAGTAGCATAAAATGTGGAAAAAACCTCCACCTATTACAGGTAACATTCACCGGTCACTTACTCAAGCTGAGAGTTGAAACATCAGTGACGATGGCTCCCAAACTGAGTAAGGGGTGACAGAATATAGTTACTTGTAAAAAAAAAAAAAAAGTATAATCAAGTTAAAATAAAATAAACACATTCCTGGACATGCCTAACATGTCCTGTAGCTAATGAAAAGTTAAAGCTCTTGGTCTGCTGATTTCTATAACCTTTGACCTCTGTGTATCCACCAAATTTAATTTGCATTTACTCATTTGGTTGTTTAGATTTTCAGATGTTTCCAGAGTCTCTTACTGCATGTGCTGAATAGAGCATAAACTAAATAAAGCCAATTTCCACGTCTCTCCCAACTGCACCTACTTCAGTTAATACATTGATTTGAAAATTAATAAGTATGTTTGATTTAATGTTCTGTAGTCAATATATTGTAGAATATATCTTATTGGCATTTTTCTTCTTGTTTGGCAGGTCCACAGGAGCAAGGAAGAAGAATGACAAGAATTGGCCCTATAGTTTGTGTGAAGCAGCTTGAATTAATATGAATCAATATTTCTGTTTCTCATTTAAAAATGGCTTAATTTGCAGGCCTGTCCTTATGCCAAATTAAAAGTGTCCTGTGTCCTGTGTCCTGTTGTTGATCTTTGTAGAGTCTACATATATGTGTTTTCATGTGGATATTTGAAACAAATGACATCTATAATTGAAAGAAGCACACAATCTTTTAATAAAAAGTAAAAAATGTATTTAATTAAAATAAAATCAACACAAAATAAAGGAGAGGGTTTTTCAGCCAACTCGCCTACAACTGCTTCTTCCACAACATACAAAGTTTGCCACCACCACCATCCTCCAGCGGTGGAGTGGAGTGGAGTGATATGCTTCACCTTCATGTCTTTTCTTTCCTTGCTGTATACAGGCATACAGGCATAAATCCCGTTCAAGGCTAAATGTCAGGGCAGGCTGCTGGTGGCATATGATTTAGAGCCAATTAAGGTCTACACCCTCTCCTCTGAACAACTTCCTCGCCACTCCGTAATCAAAAAAGCAGTTCTTCGTTCACGTCAATGTTCTTATTTGCAATGAAGAGAATGACATCCGTCTCCTCCCCACCTGTGTCCACTGTGTATAGCCTGGGTCTCAAGTTGAACCTTTTCCTGGAGTGGTTTATCAGCCGCCCAAAAGTCTGCATTCCTGGGTGGCACTCACAGGAAGCCGAGTGTGCATCGATGCACATCCTCTGCCCTTTGTTGCCTGGAAAGAAGAACATGTATCCAGTCTCCTCCTCACTGGTGCTGCTGTGTATTCTGTCGCCCTCTTTGCCTGTGGCGACCTGTCCATGGTAGTCACAGACCACCTCACCAGCCTGAAATCTCCAGGTTGCAATCACGCCCTTGCCCTTGCCTTCGATTTCAGTCACCAGAAGTCCTCTCCACTTCTGTGACTTGGTGAGGTGCAGAGTTCATAACCGTGTCCACAGATCCTGAGGGCTTCCACCCGTTGATGATCCGGGCAGCGGCGGGGACGTTGCTCTTCCAGCCCTGCTTTTCGATCCAGGCGCTGACCCGGTTTTCCGTCGGGAGACATCGGCAGAAGTGTGCTGTCAAGAAAAATTGAAAGGTTTTGTTAGTTAAGAAAACTATAATTGACAACTTTGAATCATGTACATAGCATTGCTACTTGGTGAAAATGTTATTAAATATTGTAAAAAAAAAAAAAAAAAAAATACTCAGACAACATGCTGGACGCGCAGTTTCATCTGCGCCTTCAGCCAACGCTCGTACAGCTTCCGGTGAAATGTGGGTGACGTCTCTGAGCGCACAGTCTTATCTGGCGCGACCGCAGCCAGAGTCACTGGGTGCGTTTTGAGAAGTTTGTCATATGCTGCTTGGACGTCCATCTGCAGATTTAATCCTACTATTTTGCAATGCTAAAACATTTTTAGTTATGTTTGTTATGTATGTTTATATATGTTGGATATAAAGCAACAGTAAAGTAGGTACTGTACATGTGAATACAATGAGGCAATATGTTATTCTTAACTTAAAAACAGGAATAAATGTAACTATATACATTAAATAAATGATAAACACCAGGGAACACACAACATGCCACCTCACAATAAAAAATAAACACACAACATTTAGGGACACATGTTACACAATGATACACAGTGAAACAGCACTGGTGATTCACTATGCCACATTGTTGAATGTTATCAGTGTGCATACATACAGTACATATTGTATATCACTCATGCACAGTGAAATAAACCATGAATAATTGGGAAGACGTGCTTGGCATAAAGGAGTAAAGGAGCACAAGACTTCAGCACAACAAGTACTATTGCAGTACTATTAGACTATTACAGTTATATTGACAATATAATATATATTAAGACAATATAAGACAATAATGAGACAACAATTACAAAAGAACAGGAATACATGTTACTATACACATTAAATAAATGATAAACACCAGAAAACACACAACATTCCACCTCACAATAAAAAATAAACACACAACATTTAGGGACACATGTGACACACGCCCAAGGCATTCTGCATACACATGATAACTACATCAAATTGTATACCATGAGTGATTGACATCAATGTGTAGCTGCATTATTACAGATCAACAGTAAAGTAGGTACTGTAAATGTGAATTCATTGAGGCAAAATTGACAGTGACTGAATAAGTTATGTTATTCTTAACTTATGTGGGTGACAGTCACGATCACATCTTTTAAACATGGACAGAAAAATATAATATAAGACATATAATACAATATAATATATATTATATTGACAATGTAATGCCACAGTGTTGAATGAATCAGTGTGCATACATACAGTCATGTATAACTACCTTAAAAAAAAACTTTAAAAAAACCCTCA
>JAXDDX010000042.1:3495000-3555000 GCA_034670405.1 Hoplostethus atlanticus | reverse complement strand
TTGACTTGATTTTAGACCCTATGTTCCCATATAGGCCAGCAGGGGGCAGTAGAGGGAACCAGGTTTACACATCCACCCTACTGAAGTGTCCTTGAGCAACATACTGAATCCCTACCTGCTGTTCTACAGCTGACCCTGACCTCTGGCCTCCTTGTGGAGATGGACGAGAGAAAAGTGGATATTCCTAAAGGGAGACATAAATGATCACATTAGTACTACATTTGCTTTGAGTGGTTATAAATGTTCCCCTGGTACAATGCCAGCTCAGAACACTTTAACTCAAGGCTTTGATCCACAGGCAACATGTTTCAGTGTTGTGGGTTAATATGACATGGCTAAGTCTTCAATTCCTAATAGCCCATTGTGTTATTTACAGTGATTTAGTCCTAGGTTGTTCAGCAGGGCTGGAATTGGTAATACTGACTATGGGCTCATATTAGACCTTGACTTAAGCGTTGCCCAGCGATTCTGATTCTGGTTAAGTCCACTGGTATTTGCCTTCCCTAATGCACCCAAAACCAAATATATCTAGTGCTCCCATCAAGTTACATTAAAATTAAATATTATAAAATATTAAAATTAAATATTAAAAAATGTTAACGACCTCAGAAAACTAAATACTTAATTAAATGCTTGGAATACGTTTTTATGGACATAGTTTCTCCTTTGTCACCATATAGGGTCTAACGTTAGGGTTAGACCCTCCACTGCATTGGAAAGGACTTGGATTATTAAACTGTACTGTCTTTGGAACAATGACTTGCAGAGCCAGATTGCACAGTGGCCATCCCTCCCATGTCCAGGTAACATGCAACCTTTACACCGTTTACTGGCAACAGGTGCTGTGTGACAGGCCTCTGTCTGGTGCAGTTATTAATGGTGATGACACACCAAAGAATATTTCTATATAATACTGATACGCAAACATGCATAACCAAGGACGGTTTCCATCTTATTGCGGGCTATTTAAACATTATCAGTGCCATTGATTCTATACATGTGACAGTAGGGTTAGGATTGGTCAGTGTGCACAAGAGAAGATTTATAGGAATAATAAGACAACATTCCATGATAATTCAACTGCTATGTGATGCTGATATAGCCATAAGTGTTTGTGCTATAGTAGCCTACTCATTACATTAGTAGAAATGGAGTGGCTTGTTAGTGAGTAGAAAGTAGTTGTCATTAAGAAACTCATGATATAAAACGTTTTGATATAGAAAAAATACTTTCAGAGATTGCTTAAAGGCAAAAATGTATGTATAGCCCAAATCAGTATTTCAGCGAAGAGAAGATAGAGAGTGCTTCTGTTTGGTTTTCATGTGTGGCCCTCATGCTCTACTGACTGAGCTGTCCAGGCCTTCCCTTTGCATTACATCCCAAATCAGTTCAGATTTTGTAAAGTAAGCCCAAGTTTTATTATGTTTTTATCCAATTAATGTCCGAAGGACATGTTGCCATTTTAGTCTTTCTGTGTCACTACCCTAACCAAAACTGATTTAATGGCACACCGTATTTAAATGCAATGCCTTGGTAGAAAGACAGGGAAAGGAGAAAAGTCCATGGCCTGGTTTACCACCATACTAATGGGGAGGCCAGAGAAGCCACATTTCTGAATAACCCTGTGTGCAAGGGAAGGCATGTTTGCACACAATGCATAGTCCATATCTAAATATGAACATCTGGATCTCAATCGGAATAACTGCATATCTTAAATGTCCTATCAAAACTTTTTGTAAGTGTTACCCCAGCATAAGGTTCATGCCCAGTCTCACCCCAGGTTCCTTCAGTATGCTATTATAATTATTGCTATTATTACAATTATATTAATTTGATGCACTGTGATTTTTCAGCCTAATATTAGCTAGCTAAAGTCAACAGTGGAAAGCATGGCACTCTTTACTGTGCTATACCAGGGTGAAGTGCTCAATGGCTAGTCTGGATAAAATCCCAGTAGAGGAAAATCTGCTGTAAGCAGGGGTATCTCCATTTGAAAGTACCATGGGCTGCTGACCATGTACAATACAAAGCACATTTGAATTGGTGCAGAAGGTTGACAGGTACCAACTAGATATAGTTGTGATCATATCTGGACACTATCGGCTCTGCAACCAAACCCCTCAGTAGGGCGGTGGGTTTCTATCTTACTCAGGAGTTGTCCAGGATGAGAGGCACTGGGGGATACTCATGAGCCCCTGGCTGGCTACTGTACAGTTGGAGTTTGTCCTGGAAGATGAGTGTGTTGTCTCAATGTGGCTACAACACATGGAGAGGAAAACTCTGACTGTTGTTTGCACATAAGCACCGAACAGCAGTCCAGAGTACTCAGCCTTCTTGGGGTGCTGGAGAAGGCTCCACCTACCAACTCCAGCACCCTACTCGGAGACTTCAATGACTTCATGTTAGCAATGACTGGTAAAACTGGAGGGGTGTGATTGGGCAGAATGGCCTCTGATCTGATCCGAAGTGATTTATTATTGTATTTCTGTGCTAGCCATGGATTGGCTATAACAAACACAATGTTGGAACACAAGGAGTACAGGATACCAGAGAACCTTGATCAATTTTGTAGTTGTTTCATCAGACCTGAGGCCACATGTTCTGGACACTCTGGTTAAGAGAAGAGCTGAGCTGTCAACTGATCACCATCTGGTGCTGAATTGGATCAGATGGCAGGGGAGGCTGCCGGACAATGTATTGGGTGTATTGGGAATACCGAAGGCTGGAAGGACTTAAAATCTCACATCTGAATAAACGTGTGGAGGAGGTTGGTGACATGGAGTCAGAATGTACCATGTTCAAAACCTCTGTTGTGGAAGTGGCTGATCAGAGCTGTGGCCAAAATGTGCCCTTTGTCATGGTGGAAACCCAAGAACCCAACGGTGGACACTGGCAGTGAGGGAGCCTGGTTGGCATGGAGGACTTCTGACTTAGTAGAGAGGTACCGGCTGTGGGAGGACTCTGGACAGGCTGTGGAGAATGACTTCCAGGCTCAGTTTGTATGTTTAATTCCCTATCTGATGGCATCAAAATACTTCTAAAAAATGAACGTATATACAGAAAAATGGGTGATAAAATACACTTTTTAAAATATGAAGCCAAAGGTGGAACATTCTTCTTAGACTTTCTAGGTGAAAGTTCTAGTGCTGAAGGTCAAGGAGAGAACATAGACTCCATTATGACTAGGGCATAGATTAAAGGAAACTTCTACCTTCAGATATCTTACAATATTATATATCATTAATCTGTGATGTTAAATTTATTCCAGGAGTTACTTTGTTTTGTAATTAATCTTTATATTGTACCTACTTTCCCTCAACCTGCAGATGCAACCAGAATGCTTGTTGCTGGGTTAGGACGGACAAAGTGGAAAGATTGCTCCAACCTGGAAGCGTTCACATGTTAAACTCATTGGGAAGCCCTTGGCTATTGCTAGATAGCTCCATAGTAACAACTTAACAAGTTGCTTTATCAACCAAACAAACTGCAGATGGATAGATAGTTAGCAGATAGTTAGATAGTTAATCATAAACAGAGTTGATTGTGCAGAAGTGTACTAGTGGGAATATAACTAGTAATTATTATTACCTTGGACTGTGGACTTATTGGCGGCAGCCATGTTTGACACCCTACCGTCAGTTCCCATATTTACCACTAGGAGGTTTACATGAACGTTTTCCCCAGTCAGAAGCTTGTATTTCCCATATGATGTGAATGCAGCATCAGCTGTGGGTTTTATGTGTAGGTGAAGAGAGCGATAGCAGTAGTACTAGCTGTTGTTGCCAGTGGAGAAAAAGGGAGAGTCTTATACAAAACTCTACACCTCTTGTCACTGCGCTAAATTGTGGACTGCAATTGCTGCAAATCTGACCTTTACCATTGATGTTTTAGATCATTGAAAAATGTTCTCCTATTAAAGTGAAATGTTGCTGCAAATTTGCTGGGAATATCTCAACATGACATCTCAATGTCTGCTTTTGGCCAATTAATCATGGGAATATGAAAAATACACAATCAAACAACAAAATGAACAAATGTTTTAGGGTGAATTGATCCTTTAAGGATTAGGGAACAAGTTTACTTTAATAATATTGAGCAGTGTAACATTCCAGAGAATCCCATTTTGAATAATATGCAATAGTGGAATATTCTACAGAACGTCTTTCAGTTCCATTAAGGATCATGCATTGATCTTATGATGGCCTTATCTAAAGGTCAGAGGACAGATATTAGGGCCATAGTTTAGTGATACTGTATTATATGCAACATTAAGCATTTGCAAAAGCTGGGTCTCGGGTGGTGGGGTTTCTGAGAAAACCTCTACACAGCATTCTGCAATGCGAACCATCAAAGCATTAAAGCCTAATTTTCCATGTTTCTTGAGATTTTAATTTCTGTTGCTGTGATTGTGTCTTCATTTTTTTCATTACATTTCACAAGTGCATTTTTGTGCCATATTTTGGTCAGGAAAACAATCTGAAATAAGAACTGGGGTTCAGGGTGACACTATAAGGGAAACTGTGTAACTTAATGGTCTATTAATGACCGATCTCATAAAGATCACTGCCAGTGTTACTGTATGATATGAAAGAGTGTTACATTATAAAGAACTTGGTGACCATTGTTCCAGGCATAGAGGGCTCTGTCGCGGGGATTGTAGTCGAGCATGGACAGATGGCTGTATTTATTTGTCAAAGGGATGTCAATGTACTCATAGGTGGAAGAGTTGGTGGAATAGGCATAGTACACTTTGGTTCCACCGGAGTAACCGTTGGTAACATACAACGTTCCACAAATCATAAACGCCTCGCCTGCACTGCGCTTCGGATGATTGGTGGTCCAACTACGAATGATCTGCAGAGTGCCGGGGTTTAATTGGCTGATGACGATGTTTCCTGCATTCTGATTGGTGGCATAGACAGCCCAGAGCCCGCCTTCATCCACCATGAGGTCGATGTCTGAGTGCCCTCCCCAGGAGTAGTGGTACATGTTGTTATAGCCGGCAAAGTCCAGCTGGCGAGATCGGCTGATGACCGAGCTACTGAAGTCAAACTTAATGATGGTGTGACTCTGGAACTTATTGAAATAAATGGAGCCATTATAAACCACCTGACCAGTACCAGACCAGGGGTGGGGGAGGCGGTGGGACGTGAAGTTGTCAGTTGTCATGAAGTCATACATTGACTGGTACTCCCTAACGAAGCGGTTGTTATGGTAACCATCCATGTACCACACCTGAATGGGAGGAAACCAAAAACAATAAATTAATTAAATAAATTACAATGATGTAAAACAACATATAAATATATATATAATATATAAAAATATCTTTATGCATAATATTATATATAATATAATAAATGCTTTAGTAGTAGTAGCAGAAGTACAATTAGTAGTATTAGTAATAGTAAACAAGGTGCAACATGCTAACAATTAAGCAATAACCCACAACAGGCCATGGCATATGGACTTTATATCACACATCCATCCATTGGGCCTCATTCACAAATGTTTTCGTAAATTATTTGTAAATTTGTCGTATTTGTGTGCGTACTAAAACACGAATGTGGGATTCATGAAACAAGCAGGAAACCTCATTTGTTGGTAGAACAGGTGTATATTTGATGAACGCCAATCGTTGGTAAATTGGATGCTTGTGCCTGTTGAAGCCGGTTTGCAGGTAAACGCTGTTCAACACCGTAAAAGGCTGCAGACTGAAGGGTTGTGTTCAAGTAAACCAGGGAAAAGAGGAAAAGAGGAACTTGGAGGAGTCTGAAATGGAAGTGTTGCTCTCATGAGTTTCAGAAGCATCAGCAGTGGAGTCACAAGAACTGATAAAAGTAAAGCATGGCAAGACACTATGAACGCTGTCAATGCTGTTTCAGCAGAAACACAAGAAACAGTTCAACATTAAACTAGATGAAGGAGAAGTAGACGTATTATCAGCCTCAGGAGGACGGCAGCACTGAGCCACTATCTGACATGATCAGAGGATCAATCAATAACAGGAGAGACCTCACTGTCGGTGTCCAGTCAGCATTGGAGCTGAACTCAGATCAGATCCAGGCTGCATCTTCATCAGATGGTAGGACTATGTTATTGTGTTTGTAAGGCGTCCAGTCCATGTGATCAACCCAGTACAAGTTGGATCATCTTGTTGTTATGAATGAGGACATTTTGGCAAATACGCCATTTCAGCTGTTAGGTCTTTGTTTCTACAAGGCCACTGAAACATCTTGTTGTTGTTGAGGTTTGGCTCTACTGTGATGGATGTTTCATAAACAATAATTCGTTCTAAGAGCCTTCCCACATGTTTCCAAACACACAAACACATTTCTGCATGTTTCCAAGCACTCGTAGGATTTGATCGTACCAAACGAACAAATTCAGATACAAAATGATAAATCCAACTATGTTCATAGAAACGTTCATACTAGCGTTATACGATCGTACGCACGTTTCGTGAATGAAATAATCTGTTATCGTCTTAATGGTGACATATATATAGATATAGTCCATATCTCACTGCCTGGAGTGAGTTATTGCTTTTATAAAATGGTTACTAAATTATTTCCATATATTACATTATAAATATCTTTTGTTGTCATTTTGTGACAAAGTAGTCCCAAGCAATCTCAAACCTGCATAAAATGTTCCTGTTTTTTTTTGTTTTGTTTTTTTACTGTATTTACAGTGGAGTAATATGGAAGGGTTAGGGTTGTCTAGTAAATGTACTTATGTATGTATTGTCATTTTGAGTGTTTATGCCTCACTGCACAACAATTTTCTCTCTGAGATAAGAAAGATTACCTAGACTTTCACCTTGACCTTGCAAATGGAAAACATCTGTAAATATATCAGTGGTCAACATAGCAAAAATTCTCTTCAGCCAATGGGACTTCTATATTAGTATAATGACGACACTGTATTTACTAAGCGTTTGTGATGGTGTAATGGCAGTTGCATGTGTAAAAAATGACAATTCTGATCTACTAACCTGCAGAAGCATTTTGTCAGCGGAAATGGGATAGGCAATTGGCAGGAGACTTTTAGCACATTTGACTCAATATGTATTCTGAAGAGTGGCAATGGTAGGTCACAAAAATGGAGGAGGGGATTTTTGAAAAGAATCACTCCCATCGATGTACTAAACCAAAACACTTCAATTACACCTGTAATTGCACATGGTAATTAACAGCCAGAGGAAGCACATCCTAACTCCTCCCCCTGAGGAACCATGGCTGCTGTGTTTGTACAACCGGCAGAGCCTTGGACCAAGAGGAGTCAAAACCTGTGGTGACCCCATCATCTCCTGGCCTCTGGTCAGCTACAGTGGGGAATCACCGTATGCTCTCTAACCTGGCTATCTATTGCTTTGAGAGCAATGTTGTGGCATGTGGGGATATGCTTGTGCCTCAGCTATTCTAATTGGAAAATTGTGACTGACTTGATGAAGTGGTGGAAGCTGTGCACAGTAATTAGAGTGCCTCTTTGTAACTATCCTGACCCAGTTATCCCTTAGGGATCAATAAAGTTAATCTCATCCCATCTTGTTGTACTTTATATAGTATGTTCTATCCAGGATCATTTTTGTGTATGTGGTTTTACAACCATGTAGTTGTTTTACTGTAGTAATGTATGTGGTGTGACCCTGTTGTCTCTGTTAGGAGAGAGGGGATTGGTCATCATATTATATTGTATATAGCATGTTCATATTGTATTTAGTATAGTGTTAGAGGTATAATATATAATAGTATATTGTCTAGTTATTTACTCTGTTGTCTCCTTCAGGAGCTAGGGGATCGGTCATCCATGATCCAAACCTCGAGCCGGATGTCTTGATTGTGATTGGTTCAGAGATTCCTGTCAACTTCCCACATGCTGAAACAGACAAAGGAATATGAACAAACATGATTTTGTGTGTGTCAGTATACAGGCCTATGTATATAGTAGCAATAAAGCAATTACCTTTTGCATATTTTCATGTGCCACAAGTTTAGTTCCAAATGTATTTATTTATTTATGTATTTATTCCTGAGATCTATGCAAAGTAATGTAGCCCATCAATGTGGAAAATAAATTCAAGACATTTATGTGGGAATATAAAATTCCATACCCAAAAATGTAGTTTGTCAAGCACAAGCACATTTCATAGGGTCCTTTCCATACATCTTGGTTTAATTTTACAGTGTAGGGCAGTGGTCCTCAAATCCTTCCCTGGGGTCAAGAGTACTTAACTGCATTCATCAGGCGTCCCATATCTAAATCAGTCCCTGGTTAGAGGGTTAGTGTGCTTGTATATATTAGGGGTGTTGCGATACGGCACTGTTTGTATTTGTATCTGTATTTATTTGAACCAACAAAATGATTTGAACTTGTAGTCGGATAAAAAGCGGAAATGAGCGTGGTATTTGTGTAGCAAAACAAGTTATAAGTATAAGCCTGGACACAACTACAGTGCTAACAACACAAGCTACACAACTATTCTCTTCCTTTTCCCAGTCAAAGTTCCGCCTCTCTCAACCCGCTGTCATTTGAGAGAAGCCTCCAGCTTAGAGACCTTCAGTTTAGAGATGCCACTCAATTAACTCTTCTTCACGTCTACAAAATATTATGGATCTAAAGAAAAAATAAATTGTGCTTTGACGAAATATGGTATTTGTATTCAGGTACATCTCTATAGTATTTATTCTGTGCACGTATATGCATGTATATGTGTGCGTGCCAGCAGTAGGAAAGCACCTAGCTTCTGCATGCAGGCCCTCAGTCTCTCCTCCAGGCTAGTGACTCGGCTGTGGAGCTCCTGGTAGTCGAAGCCTCCCAGCTGCTCCTGCAGGGAGCTGAGGAGTGTTGTGACGTTTGCCGCCTCCTCCTTAAACTGACTGACCAGCTGTGCGTCCGCCTTGTAAGCTTCCAACACTGGGATGAGAGGACGAAGCTCCTCCATCTTAGCCTTGATGGCCTGAAAAACAGACAGTGACTTCAGCAAAACCATTAATTAAAATTATCATCACAGTAATCTCAAAAATATAGTAGGTCATTTTTACTGCGTTAGCTGGAAAAGATTGCTGACATATTAATCCCAGAGATAAAAAATGAGCCATTACCAGACCTCCCCTGTCAATACTAATACTGTCTGGAGAGGGCTAAAGAGTGAAATGATTCAGTGGCCATGTCAGGGTTAGTTTTAGAGAGAAAGTTAAACTGAAGGGATGGACTGAGGTTAAATCCATTTTGAGAAAACAAAAATCAAATTAGTGGCTGTTATTAGATGTAGCTCAGTGTAATCTAATTTAATTTGTTTTAGTTTACACCAGTGGTTCTTGATCCTGGTCCTCGGGGGCCAGAGTCCTGCTGGTTTTTATTGGTAGGTAGGTAGGTAGGTAGGTACTTTATTAATCCCTGAGGGGATAATTAGATTAGATTAGATGGCTCTTTATTGTCCCCAAGGGGAAATTGTAGTTATGCAGCAGTGCAGAACAAGAGACAGGCACACATCACTATACAATAAACAAATTTAAGGGTAACAAACTGTATAAAAAAGATCCAATCTCAAACTATAAAAATATACATTTATGTTACAGTAATGTTATGTTACCAAGACATAGAATAATACTAATACAATTACAATAGGAATAATAAAAAAAAAAATATATATATATATATATATATATAAAGCTATACAAAAGTACAAAATATTCAAATGCACAGTACAAAAGTAAAACTATTTTAATGTGAAAAAAAGTCCCAGGTGCCAAAAAAGTGAAATTGTGCAAAAAGTGAGAATGTGCAGTAGTAGTTCTTGGGGGTGGGTGTGTGTGTTTGTGGGGGGGTTATGGTTAGTCCAGGGATGAATTGTAAAGTCTATTGGCGGTGGGCAAGAAGGACCTCCGGTGTCGCTCCGTGGCACCGAGGCAGCATGAGTCTGCTGCTGAACGTCTCCTCTGCCTGGACAGAGTGAAGTGGGTGAGAGACGTTGTCCATGATGACCAGCAGTTTGACAAACATTCACCTCTCAGCCACCACCTTCAGACCCCGCCTTCCTCAGCAGTTTGTTTATCCTGTTGGTGTCTGCGGCTTTTATGCTGCTGCCCCAGCACACAACCGCAAAGAAAAGGGCACTTGCCACCACCGACTGGTAGAACATGTTCAGCATAGTTCTACATACGTTAAAGGACCCGAGCCTCCTCAGGAAGGAGAGTTGGCTCTGGCCCTTCTTCTATGTAGCCTCAGTGTTCCCACTCCAGTCCAGCTTGTCATCCAGGTGCACTCCTAGGTACCTGTAGGACTGCACCAAGTCTACGTCCTCCCCTGGATGGAAATGGGGGTGGTTGGTGCCTTAGTCCTCCTGAAATCCACCACTATCTCTTTGGTTTTACCTACGTTGAGCTGCAGATGATTCTGGTTGCACCACTCAATAAAGTCACCAACCAGTCCTCTGTACACCCCCCTCCTGACCCACCCTAACACATCCAACAATTGCAGAGTCATCCGAGAACTTCTGCAAGTGGCATGATTCTGTGTTGTAGCTAAAGTTGGATGTGTAAAGAGTGAACAGGAAGGGAGCCAGGACGGTCCCCTGGGGGGCCCCTGTATTACTGACTACCAGATCTGACACACAACCTTGCAGCCTCACAGCCTCTGCCGGTCAGGTAGTCTATAATCTAGGTCACTAAGGGGCCATCCACCTGCATTGTCCTAAGTTTATCAAATCACATTTATTTGTACAGCCCTTAATCACCGTTACAGTCTCTAAAGGCTTCACAGTGCACAACATGTGAAAACAATAAATGGTTAGTACACGACATCCCCCAGCCTTAGACCCTCAACAGAGGACAAGAAAAACTCCCAAAAAAAACCTTTTAGGGAAAAATTGTAAGAAACCTTGGGAGGGGCTACTCAGAGAGGGAGGGGCTAACCAGAAAGGGATCCCCCTACCAGGATGGTTGGGCGTACAATAGATGCCAAGTTTGGGCAAGCAGCGTATACACAATGCATAAACGTTTATTATGGTGGGACATCCAGATCTGATGGGGCATCACAGCAAACAGCAGCTCAGTCAGTGTCATCATAGGACTAGGGGACCACGCAGGCGCCGACACTGCCCAGATAGGAGAACGCAAATGCCCTCTCAGTCAGCATCGTCCTAGGAGTGGGGACCAGGCAGATGCCAACTCTGCCGAGCTGAAGGCTGTAACAGATATTGAGACACACCCACACACACCCACACAGACAAACATGACCAACTTCAGTGGACAGGAACAGGTAGACCTTGGGCCTTGTATTGGCACTATCTCCCAGGAGTATGGACTGAATGGTGTTAAAAGCAATGGAGAAATCATAAAACATGATCCTCACAGTGCTGCCCACCCTGTCCAGATGGGAGCGGGCCCGATGAAGCAGGTAGATGATGGCGTCCTCTACTCCAATGTTAGCCTGGTAGGCAAACTGTAGGGGGTTCAGACCTTTCTTTACCAGGGGTCTGAGGTGAGCCAGCACAAGCCTTTCAAGGGTCTTCATGATGTGGGAAATCAACGCCACAGGTCTGTAGCCATCCATTGCAGTTTAACAAACTGATCAGGAAGGCTGGCTCTGTTGTGGGCATTAACGTTGACACCCTGGAAGAGGTGGCAGAGAGAAGGATGATGGCCAAACTTCTGGCCCTCATGGATAATGTCTTCCACCCCCTCCATGCCATGGTTAGGGTTAGCCCACCTTGATGGGCTCACATTGTGCCTGCCATCCCTGCCTCCGGCACTCGCCAACCAGCTCCTCATTCCTGGCCCTCTTCCTCTCATAGGCCTCCTCCTCTTCCCAGGGAAACCAGCTCCAGCAGTACCACCTGCCTTGATGTTTCAGACATCAGAGCCATGTCTGGCCTGAGTGTGATCACTGCGATGGTGTCTGGAAACTCAAGCTGCTTTCCCAGTTTGACCTTCAGCTGCCAGTCCTGTGCCATGACAAGGACTCCACCTGGCACCTTGGTTGCACCTGCGGCTTCTCCCCTGCCTTAACAAACACAATGGTCTATTTTGCTGGGCAGTGTTGCTTGGTCTGGCTGATCCCAGTGCAGATGGCATCTGCTATCACCTTCAGGACCTGGTCGCGACGCCAACAATAGTGCCCCTCTCTCAGGGCCTTCGGGCAACAGCTGAGGATTTGTTTGAGTGAGCCTCTTCACTGGCACAGTGGGCATGCCGGTCCACCATACCCCAGCAGTAGTGGTTGGCTGGGCTTGGGAGAACGTCATAGACCCACTGGATCAGGTACTTGATCTGGAGCAGCTCAGCCTTCCAGAGCTCTGCCCAAGAGATATTTCGGTCCACCGCTTTCTCCCATCTAGTCCATGCTCCCTTCTGCCACAGGGTAGCCCTGCTGATGTCCTGGACCTCCTTCAGGGTAGGCTCCTTGATGTTGAACTCGGAGGTAGGGTCTGGTGGTGTTATCAAGGCCCTGCAGTTCCCCAGGTCTTGCTCCTATGCTCTGTTGCTGTTGAGGTGCTGGTCGACCTCTTTGGAGAATCCGAGGTGGCCACTTCATTTCTGTCCAAGCAACTGCTTGGTGAAACTAAAGGGGTTCGCGATGAAGGCTGGGTTAGGGTTAGGGTTAGGGTTAGCTGTCGATCTGCATCCCCCTTGGTTGTGGCTTCAAGGACCCCATCCACATCCTCATCAAACTGGAGCCACTCTTTCTCCTTGTTGGCTGCCATGATGTTCTGACTCTCTGCTCGGGGGTGGAGCTTGTGGCACTGCAGGCCTGGCTCCTTCTGTGTCTCACCAGGTGTTGCACCTGTGTGTTGTAACACTTGCTCCCCCCTCAAGCATCTCATCTTGGCCTGGTGGATCTTCAGGCCACATGGGTTTGTGCAGACTTTGCCACGTACACATACTGCACCCATAGTCGATACTTCGTTAGCTTGGGTTGTTGCCTGCATGTCTGTCCGGTTGGGGTGCTCACCCATCCCCCCCCCCTCTTGGGCACCACTGGAGGTATTTTTCTGTAGGGCTTTCCGCAGCTTGGTTCTCTCTCGGGAGCTGCAGTTTGTGGTGCTAACCCTCCCTGCCCTGATTGCTGTCTCTCCGAGCTGTAATTTAGTGTTCAGTATAGAGCAAGTTGGCAGCTGGCAGAAAACTCACAACTTTTATACGTCAAGTTTATGTTTTATAAATAACAACAAACCATCATTCGGGTTAGGGTTAGATTATTCAGGGGTTAAGGCTGGCCATTGGGTTAGGGTTACATTTTTGAAGTACAGGACTTTCTGATGACTAATTCTCTTTAGTCTATTCCAGAGAGCATTAGTATAGTACTGGGGTATTAGTACTAGGGGAGGTCTGGTGATTTACCTCAGGACCACAGGAATTGTATCCCCTCCAACAAACATGTCAGTGATTTTCTCCAACTACCCTGGTAAAATTTAATCTAAATATACCATCTATTTCAGTTAACTCTGATGTCCTGGGGTAATTTTAATCCCATGCAGATTGACGTCTGGTGTTTTGAGCAATTACCAATTTACACACCTGGCATCTTGATTACAAAGGCCATATAACCAGTGGTGGGGTGGAGCAGTATTTTCTTTTAATTAGATTAGATTACATTTTAATTATCCTGTGGGGATTTTTGTTGCAGCAGCTAAAGTATTATGATTCATCAGGGAAAAAAGAATAGAATTTAATCATACAAAGAGAATATAAAATAAGCAATAAAAGTAAACGACAGTGCATTTAAGCAATTTGGTACCAAGAAGAAGTAAATAGTGGAAACAGTGCAGGACCTGCTGCACTGCCATTAGAGCTTTTCCAGTATTTCCAGTTTCCACTTCTGTCTTTAACTCCACTCTAAGTAAAAGTTCACGAAAACCAATTTAAACACTGTTGACTATTTGTGTGTGTTGTAATCCCACAGTGGTGACACTGATAGTCTGAAACACAGGGAGGTAGTTTGATTCCAGTTTAAGTGGATTCAATAACAGGTAACATGGCAACAATTCAACTTACTCGTAACAGCTAGATGGAAATGGTATAGCAGTGATTTTAGGGAATTTGGATATTTCTTTCAGAAATTAAAAATTGAGGAGAGCACTCAACCCAGTGAGAGCATGATTGTCACAATGATTGGTTTAGATGCATTTTGGAGGCACTAGGATCCATGAGGTTTTCAAAGCATTGAGGCGATGGATGGATCTAAAGATGACAAGATGTTGAATTTTACTACTAGCCAGAGGAGATGGGCAAAAACTATTGCTAAACTCCCATCCTATCATTTAGCTAACCAGTTTTCTAAACTTCAACTAACTGAAATATTAGGGTCAAAGGGAAGAAGCTGAAATCCCCAATACTATCCGATACATACTAGAGCTGTGAAAATGTCAGATAAATTGGGGTTAGGGCCTGATGGTCATTGCTTTTAGAAAAACTGTGGAGAATATTTGTGGCCACGTGTCCATGACACCTTCAAAATTTGATGTGATCCTCTGATTGAGAAACACACTGCTACACATCCTAGACCATACACCTTCCTCCCTTCCTACACTTGTATCATTTCTCCTAACGTCCCTCCTACCTTCCATCCTCACCTCAGATTGTATTTAATCTAAGTTACTATCTAGTGCGGGGGGTGGCGAACCTGTGGCTCGCGAGCCGCATGCGGCTCTTTGCCGGCTGACGTGCGGCTCGGCTGCAGCTCGAGTGCTCACTGATTTTTCTCTTGGTGTACAGAATTTTCATATTGTAAAATAAACATCTAAAATGCATATGCATATTTGGCAATACAGACAAAAAGCTGCCCGTTTTTAATGTAATATTTATATATTTTTTTGTCATCACGCGATCATGCGAGATGTCTTGCAAGTAACGTTAACGTTCCAAACATGAAACATTCTAATCTGCGCAGTCTCAGAGGGTTACTAGCCAGACTAGCAGTAGCTACTGACAGAATCGCCATGGATTTAGGAAAGCGTAAAGCTAAACGAAAATATGAAGATGAACACCGGACGTTCTTGCCTGAATGGGAGGAATTATATTTTTTTGTGGATCTAAATGGAAAACCCCTCTGCTTAATATGCCAGACGTCACTGTCGCATTTTAAAGCCTCAAACTTGGAGCGCCATTTCTCCACACACCATGCTAACATAGCGCAGGAGTTTCCCAAAGGCACAGAGCTACGCAAGCACAAGGTAAATACTTTGAAACGTCAGTCAGAGAAACAGACTCAGCTTTTTCGAAAATTTACGAAGCACTCTGAAACAGGTCACGTTGGCATCGTATCAGGTGGCATGGAATATTGCTCGAGCAAAAAAGTCATATAGTGAGGGAGAGTTTGTGAAGTCTTGCATAGGTGATGTCGTTGCTATCCTCAACCCTGACAATGACGGTTTAAAGCGGTCTGTGTCAGACCTGCAGCTGTCACGGCACACCGTTGAACAGAGGATATCTGACATTAACAACGTAATTGAGACACAGTTATGTACAGATCTTGAGAAGTGCCGGTATTTCAGCATTGCTCTGGATGAGTCTTGCGACATTCAAGATAAGCCACAGTTGGCAATATTTGTGCGGTCTGTGTCAGAAGACTGTGCAGTTAAGGAAGAGTTGCTTGACATTGTGCCCTTGAAAGACAGGACCCGTGGCATCGATCTCAAAGAGACTCTAATGATGGTTGTGGACAGAGCGAAATTGCCTCTCTCAAAACTGACCGCAATAACTACAGACGGCGCACCGGCTATGTTGGGGGCTGCAAATGGCCTCATAGGGCTGTGCAAAAGTGATGATCGTTTTCCAGATTTTTGGACATTTCACTGTATCATCCACCAGGAGCACCTGGTGTCCAAAAAACTGAACATGGACCACATTTTCAAACCTGTGCTTGAGATTGTGAATTTTATTCGCACACATGCTCTGAATCACAGACAATTCAAAAACCTTGTTGCCGAACTCAATGAAGACCTTCCCAGTGACCTATTTCTCCACTGCTCTGTGAGGTGGCTCTCAAGAGGCAATGTGCTTTCCCGATTTTTTGAACTTTTGAGCCCTGTGAAGCTGTTTCTAGAAGAGAAAGACAAAGACTATCCTGTGCTACATGACCCCCAGTGGATTTCAGATTTGGGATTTTTGGTCGACATCCTGCAGCATCTGAACAAGCTTAATGTGGATCTGCAAGGGAAGTTAAAATTGCTGCCTGACCTGGTGCATAGCATTTTTTCTTTTGTCAACAAGCTCAAACTCTTCCAGACTCATCTTCAAAAGAGAGAGTTCATGCATTTTCCCTCACTCGTCAAGGCGTGTGGAGAAGCAGCTGAGGTCACAGAAGAGAGAGCGGCATACTATGCAACACTGATTGAAAAGCTGCAGCAGAATTTTGAGGATAGGTTCTGCAACCTGAAGCAAAAACGACCACAGATCACATTCCTCATCAGCCCTTTCACTACAGAGTCAGACTGTTTGAAAGCCCCTTTAGTGGCAGATGAAGCAGCATCTCAGATGGAGATGATCGAACTCTCTGAGGATGACAGACTTAAGTGTGTTTTGTGGGAGGGAACCATTGAGTTTTGGAGAAATGTGCCCACAGACAGATATCCCAATGTCAAACAGGCTGCACTCAAGCTTATGTCAATGTTTGGATCAACCTATGTCTGTGAATCAGTTTTTTCTACATTGAAACATGTCAAATCAAAACATCGCTCTGTTCTCACGGACACACATGTGAAAGAGTTGCTTCGAGTGGCCACAACGGAATACACGCCAGACCTGAAAAAGATTGTGGAAAAGAAAGACTGCCAGGTGTCACACTGAGTAAATTAAGGTAAGAAAATAGCAATAGAAACTGTTAGTTAGGCTCTTTATGAAGTCACTAGGCCCGTGAGTCACTGTTGTTGTTGTTGTTATGTTGGCATCTGTTTAATTGTGTGGCTCTTCGAAATGGTGTTGGGTTTTGTTGTGGCTCTTTGAGCTGAACTGGTTAGCCACCCCTGATCTAGTGTCTATCAATATGTGTCTTGTCCTATTCAGCTATTGTCCTAGTCTTGTCTAGCATGTAGGAAGAGGCCCCAATAATTTGCTTTGTCAGCAGCCCCACAAACAACAACAGCTGAACACCAGCAACTATTTAAAGGACTTTATTTTTCACTGTTAAAAATGCAAAAACTCACAGTTCCATGCTTCATTCATAAAATAGACACAAATATTCCTGTAGATTACATATCTCCATAGAGAGGAGGAATCATAAAAAAACAGAAGCAAGAATCAGAAGAAGTTTAACAACGCTTCTAGGATGACATGCAGAGTTGCTAGGTGGCTAGGACAGGAAGGACGCCTCAGAATGGAGTTGTGCATCCACAGTTAATTAAACCTCATGCTTGCTGAGACACAAAATAGCTGATGAAAAAGGGCTGCAGAATCATTATACTTCTGTCTATATCAGCCAAGTTGACATTGTTATTGAACCAGACTAGTTAACTAAGAACACATTCTTATTTACAGCAACATCCTGGGGGAGAAGTTGCAGGGAAGGGCGGGGTACACACACACACACACACACACACACACACACACACACACACACACACACACACTTGAGAGCTGCCCAGTACAACCACTGTGTTAAATTTTGAGATACTGAGCAACTACACTGGAGCAGTTTGTGGTTCAGAGCCTTGCTCAAGGGGTTGGTGAGGAAGCATTTTTCATTCACTCCCCTTCCCATTTTTTCCCAAGTCGCTTCAAGTGAAAGGAAAGTTCAGAGGTCAAGTGCTGTAGGTCAGGAGAGTTTGGAATGTGATGCTGAAGGTGAAGACTTGAGGGATAGCCTGTCCTGGCTCTTCCTAATGTTGTCCTAACGTTAGCCCTGCAAGCAAGAGAACAACACTGTTGAGTGTTGGGTGTTGACTTACGGTGGGAAGCCACCAAACGTCCTACAGCTTTCTGAACCGTCTCAGCCAACGGTTCAGTTGGTTACAGAGGAGAGCCATCAGTGAGGCTAGCCTGATATAGCCTGAAGTTGTTTACTGCTCAGTTCACACATAAAAATAAAGACTTTTTAACACTATTCAGCACAGATTTAATCTCTTCACTGATGTTAGTTTGTTAGTGAAGACACTGACCTGAACCAGGGCTAAACCACTAAAACTACAGCCTACATAACAAAAAATAATACTGTAAAACACAGTATAAACTACAAATACTACTGTAATTACACCATTGACTGCAAACAGCAAAATAATTATGGCAGGACTATGCTTTGTTCAAGAAATCTACAGGAATATTGTTGTACCACCCTTACTTACCTAATAACACTGCACTGCAATTAATACTATACAATTCTACAATAAATACTACCTACTCTATACATAGTGACATAAATACCGACTAAACATTAGTTTCAATACAACCTCCAACGGAGTAGTGGTTGCCACTAGTAAACTTATCCCTAACTAATGCATTTTCATGTAGCCTGTTAGAGACTCTCGAGTAATAGATGTGAACTGGTTTCACCTTGTCTATGATGTCCTAATCCACTGTATGATAGAGCCAGGTTTGTTATACAGACAGTTATTGAGCTGTTCTGTGTAAGAAAAATAAAGAGTCAAAGTCAATGGAATAAAATGTAACAAACAAAAAAAGCCCAACGCCCAAAACCCCTCCATAACATGAGACCGGCCAGCCTTCCTCTGGTCTGGAGGTCCCAGCAAACCAACAGCAACCAACAGACTCAAAGAGGGACACTTATGGATTCAACTAACTGAAATATTAGGGTCAAAGGGAAGAAGCTGAAATCCCCAATACTATCCGATACATACTAGAGCTGTGAAAATGTCAGATAAATTGGGGTTAGGGCCTGATGGTCATTGCTTTTAGAAAAACTGTGGAGAATATTTGTGGCCACGTGTCCATGACACCTTCAAAATTTGATGTGATCCTCTGATTGAGAAACACACTGCTACACATCCTAGACCATACACCTTCCTCCCTTCCTACACTTGTATCATTTCTCCTAACGTCCCTCCTACCTTCCATCCTCACCTCAGATTGTATTTAATCTAAGTTACTATCTAGTGTCTATCAATATGTGTCTTGTCCTAGTCTAGTTATTTTTGATTGCTTGGTGTCCTGTGTAATACCACATTCGGCAAAGCACAAATAATACATTCTATACAAACTTTTCCCCCTCCCAAATGTGGCCAATATTATTTGTTTTTGTGTTTAGTAGGTGTATATCTTACGGAACTCTTTAAGGGATGTGGGGCAGAAAAATATGGAGGACCAGAACTGACTTAACTATAAATAAATTAATGAATGTATAAATAAATAAATAGATAAAATCAACTAATCAGTGAGAGAAATAAATAAAATAATGCATTAATGCACACAGTAATAAATAAATAAATAGATGAAATCTGGTGTAAATGTATATTTCTGTATTTTTGGTCCTATTTTTTGTCTCATTTATTTGTGTTTATATTTATTTCCCTATTTACTTATTTGTGTATTTCCCTGAGAATTTTATTCCGTATTTATAAATGTCTCTTTTTATTTATTTCCTTATAAATGCATTTCCATATATATTCTTTTCCCTATTTATTTATTTCTGTATTTCCCTGTCCCTATGATAATGAGGGGGCGGTCCATCAGAACTGGTCATGGTATTCCGCAGAGGAGTGGGCGCAGGAGTGGGCCAGATGTCGGCTTCCCTGCTTTCAGGGGAGTAGTGGCCGGTGGCCAGCCTGCCAATGGCCGCACAGCAGATTGGCGCGGCGTTGAGACTGCCACCGGCCCGCTAGCCTGGACAGCCAGAACAGTTGGAGGCACCGTGCTAGGCTAGCTAGCAACCCATGCTAGCCTAGCCTAGATCTACACACTGTGAGACCGATCAACCAATGGGAGTAAGGGAACACAATGACCAGCTCTGATGGACCGCCCCCTCATTATCATAGGGACAGGGAAATACAGAAATAAATAAATAGGGAAAAGAAAATATAAGGAAAATAAGGAAATAAATAAATAGGACAAAAAATACAGAACTTTACACCAGATTTCATCTATTTATGTATGTATTACTGTGTGCATTAATGCATTATTTTCTTTCTTTCTATATATACACACTGATTAGTTGATTTTATTTATTTATTTATACATTCATTCATTTATTTATACTTAATTCAGTTTTGGCTCTCCATAGTAAAACAATCGTAATGATTGTCCTCTTTAATATTTTGTAGACGTAGAGAAGTGACCGAAAATAATTTGCCTTTCTAAGCTGGGGGGTTCTCTCTAAAGACAGGGGGAGTGGTTTGAGAGAGAGGCAGAGTTTCGGTATTTAGATTTATAATAAGGATTAAGAACTGTATTTTGATGTTTCAGTTTAAAATGTCTTATGTTTATGGCTATGTTTATAAAAGTCTATGTTTATAGTTACATAACTTCAAGGTTATTGTTTGTCAAATAAAAATAATATATTTCTAGTGCACTTTTCCTCAAAAAGTGCTATGGTAGAAAAAAAATGTAAACAATATGTGCTATACTTCATTATTATTGATTGGTCATAGTGAAAAAAATAAGTTTAATGCTTTGTCCGTCTAAACCATTTCCATTTTTTTTTTTTATCTGAATACAAATTCAAATGCAAATAATTTTGTTGGCTGAACAAATACAGATGCAAATATAAATAGTACCTTATATTGTCTGGCAGTATTGCTCTCATGTCCTTCCTCCACTTGTTTGAATTTGTTCTCTAGCCCTCTGAGCTGAACTTCCATCTTCTCCACATACTGCAGGTCTCTCTGCGTCCGCTGATCCAGAACCTCAATAGACTGACTCATATTCTGCACCTGGACAACATCACAGTAGATTAGTAGGAGTAGTAGTATCAGCAGCAATAAGAGTTTTATTATTACCTTTTCTAGAAATTATATAAACTAGATAATTATTATATAATAAATATATAATAATAATATATAATAATAAATATAGCTGCAAGCGGCAATGAAGTGGCCAAACATAAGACAGAGCCAGGCAGCAACAGTAGTTGAAAATATTATTTGCCTTTATTGGAGGGTTCAGTAGATAGAGACAGGAAAGATAAGGAGAGAGTTTCTAGTGTAAGGCTTGTTATAAGAGGATCGATCCCACAGGTCCCCCTTTGTGGTAGAGCAGTGGTCCTCAAATCCGGGCCTCAGGGTCCAGAGTACTGCTGGTTTTCTATTCTGCCAGGTAGTTTCCCTTCTAGCTGTCTAATCAGGGATTGATTAAAACCTGGGATGCCAGGTGAATGCAATTAACTTCCTGGTAGGAGAAAAAAACAGCGGCACTCTGGACCCTGAGGCCCAGATTTGAGGAACTCTGTGGTAGGGAATAAGAAACTACTGTACCTAACACCTAATAAGAAACTACCTAACCCCTTTCACACCGGAGCAATGACCCGGGTTATTCCGGGGTCAGGCGTTGGTATGAATGGGTCAACACGGGTTATCAGACCTGTGTCTGTGACCGTATGCAAGACAGTTCATAATGATAATAAATAGAACGAATAACAACAGAGAGCTTCTGTCCATTCATGGGGAAGAAGAAATTAAGCAACAAATTACCAGGACAGTAAAAGATTCAAGATCTACGGCTTACATAACATAATACAGATGTAAACATGGTGACATGTATGAGGGGTGGAAGTAACAAAAATGAATTGATAAAAATGGAGGTGATGAAAATGCATGTGAATTGAAAAACAGGGGTAAAAATGGATGTGAATTGAAAAATAGAGTGATAAATTGTCAAGTGATTTGATAAACTTGATTGACATTTTATTTGAAACAGTGTTGCTTTGATAATCAACTGGTCTCTGTTACTGTCTCCTGTCCATTCATCATTCACAATACCCAACTGACATTTATCGTTTACAGCACTGGGCCCGCCTGAAGCCCCAGTTCTGTGAGCCAATGGGGTTTGAGCATGAGTAGTAGGGTTCCGTTGTATGAAGTACCTAAACTTTCACTTATTTCACCTTAGCAGTCCACCAAAATCTGTTTCTGAACAAATTTGAGGTGAGAAATAAGCCATCCAGTTGCTGAAT
Source organism: Hoplostethus atlanticus (assembly GCA_034670405.1). NCBI lineage: Eukaryota > Metazoa > Chordata > Actinopteri > Trachichthyiformes > Trachichthyidae > Hoplostethus > Hoplostethus atlanticus. The sequence continues at coordinate 3,532,938 of JAXDDX010000042.1, read as the reverse complement.
CTTCACTCATATTAGATCTACAAGGCCTAATTTAAAAGTTTGTTCTGACTTTCGTAAGACAAGGGCACTACTGCACTGCCGGTCGCCACTGCTTTGCTAGTGGAGGACACCGAAGCAAAGCAGCAAAGCCCCAAACGCCTTCCACATGTAAGTAACGTAATTAATACTTCTTTATGTCATCAAATATTACATTACCACTGGTAATGTATTCATACTTGTATTCAGAATAAACACTTTGTTGTTGAAAATGCATTTACGGATCCGACTGCCAGCCTATTAGCTTACTACTATAATTTCCCATAGAGGTTAGCGAGTTAGCTAACATTAGCTTGCAGTTTACAATGGGGTCAGTAGTAGGATCCCGACGGAGTCATAGGGTGCCGCTTGCCTGCATTATGTATGATTTCTATGATGGTAAATGGTAAATGGACTGCATTTATATAGCGCTTTTATCCAAAGCGCTTTACAGTATATATGCCTCTCATTCACCCATTCACACTCACACACCGATGGCAGTGAGCTACCATGCAAGGTGCTGGCCTAACCATCGGGAGCAATTTGGGGTTCAGTGTCTTGCCCAAGGACACTTCGACATGTGGACTGGAGGAGCCGAACCTACAATCTTCTGATTGGAGGCCGACCCGCTCTACCTCCTGAGCCACAGCCGCCCGATCAATGATCAATGGCACAGCCTGTGACTTATCTAACAATACAGTTTTGTAGTGACCCTCAGCTAATGTTAAGCATTGTAATAAACTGTAGTATACCTATGCAATTGTCGTTTGGTTTTATGAAGTTCATTTAGGAATTTTACATGGTTGATTATTTATATTGTTTCTTGGGTTAAGGCAATTCTAAGTTGACTATTCAAGGGAAGCAACAGCCTGACACAATGCACCTCGAAGTGAAGAGAATGAGGAAAGATGGTCCAAATATGTGCAACAACATTGGTATATTTCTCTTCAGCAGTACTGTATTACTCTGTCTCTATAGTACCTTCTATGAAAACTGTGCCAATGGTAACACAAATCAGGTTACAGTTGACCTTGAGTTTTTCCATAGGCAAAAGGTTGCATGAAAATGTAATCAAGAAAAAACAAAACATTGGTGACAAATGTTTAGAGCTGTAGAACTGTTTCTATGGATCACTGTAAGAGGACCTTATACTGTTTTTGTCTTGTAGACCATGGCAAGAGCACATCCTGGGAGCTGAGTGGGTGAGAAACAACCTCCACCAGCTGAAAGGGAAAGTAGATGAACCTCCCTATCTCATGTTGGGATCAAGACATCAAAAGGAAGTCGAAGAAAAACAGCTTGAAGCACACGATGAAGAACGTCAGGAATTGATGGAGAATTTTTTGTTTGAGTTTGAACATCAAGATGACTGATTTGTTCATGTCTGAAGTCAGAAACACTCTTGACATTCCCGTGTGCGCAAGCTTTTGGAAACGTGTAGAAATGAAGATGGATGTTATGTAATGGTAGAATAAAACTGTTTGGAACCATTACCCTACCTACTGTGTTGTGAATATTTTCTCTTCTTCAAGGTGTGCTTGGACCCCTACAATCACCACCTGCAGCTACACTGGAATTTGTAATTTTTTAATCTGGTTTTACATAACTGGAGTGACAATTATCAATGTCATGGAAGTTTGTGGAGCTTCAGAGCTCATACTTATCCCCTGTAGTTTGAATATGTGGGTATTTGTTTTTGTGCATCAATTATTTTAATAACTAATATTGATGTATTTTAATATTTGTAATATATATTATAGTATATATAGTCTTCATATATTTATAATTAGATTTCTCTTTCTGAGGGGCCTGAGGAGGGAGGTCTGCAGTTGGACCTTCTCAGCTCACGAGCAGGCCAGGCCTGCAAGCTGAGAGCCAAGAACTCAATCAGTTAGTCAGCGAGCGTGGTTTTTGATTGACATTTTGGGCGGAAGTAACAAAAATTGCTTGCTGTAAACGATAAATGTCAGTTAGGGTATTGTGAATGATGAATGGTAGACAGTAACAGAGACCAGTTGATTATCAAAGCAACACTGTTTCAAATAAAATGTCAATCAAGTTTATCAAATCACTTGACAATTTATCACTCTATTTTTCAATTCACATCCATTTTTACCCCTCTGTGTTTCAATTCACATGCATTGTTTTTGATTGACATTTTGGGCGGAAGCAACAAAAATCGCTTGCTGTAAACGATACATGTCAGTTGGGTATTGTGAGTGGTCCAAGGAAGGACAACCGGCGACAGGGTCATGGGTGCCCAAGGCTCATTGATGCTCATGGGGAGCGAAGGCTAGCCCGTCTGGTCTGATCCCACAGAAGAGCTACTGTAGCACAAATTGCTGAACAAGTTAATACCGGCTATGATAGAAAGGTGTCAGAACACACAGTGCATCACAGCTTGCTGTGTATGGGGCTGTGTAGCCGCTGACCGGTCAGAGTGACCATGCTGACCCCTGTCCACCGCCGAAAGCTCCTGCAATGGACAGGTGAGCATCAGAACTGGACCATGGAGCAATGGAAGAAGGTGGCCTGGTCTGATGAATCATGTTTTCTTTTACATCATGTGGACAGCCGGGTGCGTGTGCGTCGTTTACCTGGGGAAGAGATGGCACCAGGATGCACTATGGGAAGAAGGCAAGCCGGCGGAGGCAGTGTGATGCTCTGGACAATGTTCGCTGGGAAACCTTGGGTCCTGGCTTTCATGTGGATGTTACTTTGACCTAAACATTGTTGCAGACCAAGTACAGCCCTTCATGGCAACGGTATTCCCTGATGGCAGTGGCCTCTTTCAGCAGGAATGGTTTGAGACAAAGAGTTCAAGGTGTTGACTTGGCCTCCAAATTCCCCAGATCTCAATCCGATCGAGCATCTGTGGAGATGTGCTGGAAAAACAAGTCCGATCCATGGAGGCCCCACCTCGCAACTTACAGGACTTAAAGGATCTGCTGCTAACAGGACACCTTCAGAGGTCTGGTGGAGTCCATGCCTCAACGGGTCAGAGCTGTTTTGGCGGCATGAGGGGGAGCTACACAATATTAGGCAGGTGGTTTTATTGTTATGGCTGATCGGTACATACATACATTTATATAGTCAGTAAAACAGATGTCCTTCATCAGCAGATCATTTGCCAATACTCCATGGGATTACATTACAATACATTCCAGTTATTTAGCAGAAGCTTTTATCCAAAGCGACTTACAATAAGTGCATTCAATGTAGGTAGGCACGAGAACTACTAGTCACTAGAAATCATAAGTGCATCTCCTTCCTAAACAAGCATCTAAGAGCATAACCAGTGCTAAAGTAAAATCTATCTATACACTTTTTATTTTTAAACAAATAAAACAAAAATAGGAGGAAGGGTCAGGGTAGTATTTTTTGACAAGGTGGTTTTTTAGCCTGCGGCAAAAGATAAAACCAAATCAAGGGTATGCCCCTTTAAATGAGTACAGACATTAACAACCTGTAAAAGGTTAAAGGACCAGGTAATGCTCAGGAATTCAGAAGCTTAACTGTTGACGTGGCAGCATACATGGATGTAAAACACCCAAAATCAAAACTATCATATTTAGGCATAAAACCTACTGAGAAACTCAGGAATTACCTTAGGGGGTCTATATACTACGATGCACAGGATTTGAAAATGGCCCTGTATTAGGAAGTAAGGGGTTAATGTGTCAATGTTAATGTGAGAGCACCTGAACATGTTACTATGAATGAAAGATTATTGGAAACCATGAAACCCTGACAGTAAACCGGGAATGTTGAAAACATGTATTCAGTCACTAAGATGGATCAGACTCAGCAGGCGTATGGTGGAAAGAGCTTTGGAGGAGTTAAAAGTAAGTAGTAGTAGTAGTAGTTGTAGTAATAGTAGTAGTAGTAGTTGCAGTATTACTAGCAGTAGTACTAGTAGTACTAGTAGTAGTACCTTTTCCAGGAGCTGTCGTAGCTGTTTAGTCCTGGCGTCTCTGGAGCAGACAGTCTGTTGTGGAGCCACTACAGTACAGACACAGCGACCCTCAGTGTCCTGGGCTGAACTGTACACCTGCCAACCTTCCTCCGGTTGGGCTGGCCATACCTCCAGAAAGACAGACAGACAGGTTAGACAGATAGACCTATAGAGAGGTTAGACAGATGAGGTAGGGATGCTCCATGTGTGGTAGGTCTGTGTGTGGTACGCTTGTCTCTGTGGTTGGTCTATCTGGTAGGTCTGGGTGGTAGGTCTGGGTTGTGCATCTGGTTCATGTGGTAGATGTGGATGGTAGGTCTCGTCTACGTGGTAGCTCGTCCATGTAGTTGGTCTACGTAGTAGGTCTGGTTTATGTGGTAGGTCTGGTCCATGCGGTATTTCTATGTGGTAGGTCTGGTCCATGCGGTATTTCTATGTGGTAGGTCTGGTTTATGTGGTAGGTCTGGTTCATGCGGTATTTCTATGTGGTAGGTCTGGTTTATATGATAGATCTGGTCCATGTGGTAGGTCTGGTTTATATGGTAGTCTGGTCTATGTGGTATTTCAATGTGGTTGGTCTGGTGTATCTGGTAGGTTTGGTCTATGTGGCTGGTCTGATCTATGTGGTAGGTTTGGTTTATATGGTAGATCTGGTCCATGTGGTAGGTCTGGTCCATGTGGTAGGTCTCGTCTATGTAGTAGGTCTGGTCCACGTGGTACGTCTGGTTTATGGAGGATCCCCTTGATGGCAAAAAGGGGCAGGGTTAAACATTGGGTGATAAAAAACAATGATTTTAGATGATAGAGAAGTGGAGGGAGGGTGGGGGGAGGCTTAATTGGATCCAGGAGAGAGGTGAGTTGGTGGACTGCTTCTTTCCTGGATTCGGTACCAGCTGCAGCCAGTTGAGCCTGATTGCAGCTGGGGCCTTTTTAACCTGTGTGTGAATGTGTGAGAGTGTGAGCGTCAGGGTGAAAGACTGGCAGTGTGACCGAGGAGCCGGCAAGGATGGAGGATCCGGTCGGCTGTCTGTGTGGAGCGGAGAGACGGGGCCAGCACCAGCGGGAGAGACGGAGCGGGAGCGGGCCGTCTCCTGCCGCGGTGTTCAGCCGAGGTCCGCGGAGGACGCAGTCGGGAGCCGCCTGCAAGGGCTGACCAGTTGGGGCGGGATGCCCCTGGAAGCCTGGCAGGCTGGGGCAGCCTTGGGGCTCCATGGCTGGCCCACCGGGACCGAGGGAGGGCGCTGGCGGAGGAAGACGACGCGGACGATCAGCTGCCGTCAACACCCGGGCCGGGTTTATTATTGCTGGTGTTGTGGTGCAGTGAATAAAACGGCCCTGCTGGCCACTTAACTCTCCCCTGCCTATGTCTCTGTCTGTCACGGACCCCGGTACTGTGGCACCTTGCCACAATGATATATAAGTATAGATAAAGTATAGATGATAAATAAGGATTTTTTAATAGATGACATCCTTCTTCTACCAAAAGGTTTTTATATTATTAAATGTAGCAGAAAATCCCCGTCCTGTGTCGTTTAGGGTTCCTCTAAAGGCCACAATCTACATACTACATATATTGGTGCTCCATTAGAACAAACTGCTCTATTTTTAGATTAGTGAGGGGAGCAGTCAGGCATTTCAAAGAGCTTTGTCTGCAAGGAACTGATCTGAGAACAGCTTTCACTATTCAGATGTTATAAAACCAGGACAAAGGATGTGTTAAAATGAGACAGAATGTGTTAGAGATGTGTTCAAATGACACCATATGTGTTAAAGATGTGTTAAAATGAGATGGCGTGTGTTAGGGATGTGTTAAAATGAGACAGTGTGTTAGAGAACCAACACTTGACCCATGAGGTCAAAAACTACAGACCGGTCTTCCTTCTTTCCTTCCGATCCAAAACACTTGAACGTGCTGTCTTTAACCAACTATGTTTGTATCTCCACCAGAACAACCTCTTGGACCCCCACCAGTCCGGGTTCAAGGTGGGTCACTCGACCGAGTAACAGAGTCGCTCCATGCCACTAGAGCGAACTCTCTCTTCTCTGTCCTGATACTCTTGGACATGTCTGCAGCAGTCGACACGGTGAACCACCAGATCCTCCTCTCCACCTTCGAGGGGATGGGTGTCTCAGGCTCTGCACTCTCCCTGTTTGCATCCAGCTGCCGGGTCGTTCTTACCAGGTGACATTGAGAGGGTCTGTGTCAGAACCATACTGGCTGGCTACGGGGTCCCGCAAGGTTCGGTTCTGGGTCCTCTTCTTTTTTCCCTTTAAGGCCCAGACACACCAAGCCGACATCAAAGAACTAGCGGCAACCAAGGCGGACTGTCAGATCGCTTTGCCTCATATCGCCTGTAAAGGTTTCGGCCAACATGCACGTATGTTCTGCACCTGTGTGAGAGGAAATAACTCTCCATACCAGGAGGTGGCGGTAGTCTGTATTCGTAATAAAAAAAACCTGGAAGACCCAGGATCGGAAATACAAACAAACAAAGTAGCATTCACTCCACTTAAACTATAGTGGTCATTATACTAATGGAGAATATGTCTGATAAAAAAAACTGGACGGCCACAAACGCTCAACGACGGACCAACGAGAGCCGACGGCCAATGGTCGGCTTGGTGTGTCAGGGCTGCTACACAATGTCTCAATGGTTATTCGCTCTTAGGACTTCTCCTACGATTGTTATGTTGACGACACCCAACTGATCCTGTCATTTCCCCCCTCTGATACACAAATGGAGGAACGCATTGCTGCATGCCTGGCAGACATCTCGGAGTGGATGTCGATGCACCACCTGAAGCTCAACCTGGACAAGCCTGAGCTGGTGTTCCTCCCGGGGAAGGGTTGACCGCACCGAGAACTGGCCATCACCATTGATAATGCTGTGGTGACGTCAACTCGGACTGCGAGGAATCTGGGTGACCAACTGTCGTTCTCGGCAAACATTGCATCAGTGATGCAACCATGATTAATTCTGACACTTAATTCTGACAATTGCAATGATTGATTGCACGTAGTCAAAGGGGGGTTCAAGAGCAGTAACCATTTTATTTTAAAAGGTTGGATATGTCATTTTACCCATTTTACCCTTGTGGTCAGGAAGGGGGGGGGTGCTTTATAAGTGGTTAAAATGAGACAGTATGTTAGAGATGTGTTAAAATGAGACATGTTTCAGAGATGTTCAAATGAAACAATATAATATATGTGTTAAAAGGAGACAGTATGGGGCGTCCTGGTGGCTCAGGTCAGACCTATGTCGCATGTCATCCCTCCTCTCTCACCTGATCTTTCCTGTCTCTCTCTACTGACTGTCAAATAAAGGCAAAAAATGTCTAAATAAAATTAGAAAGTATGTTAAAATGAGACAGTATGCGTTAGAGATGTGTTAAAATGAGACATGTTTTAGAGATGTTAAAATGAGACAGTATGTGGCATTAGAAGTCCTGGTTGATATATTTGATGAGTTTCATGTTATCGATTTAGTTGATGCATTTGATATATTTTAATGTATTTAATATATGTATTGTGTGACCATTTTGGTTTACTATCAACCTTAAAGAGCTTCAACCTTACAGATCTCCAGAATTGGATCTTCAGGTTTAAAGATCTTCAGGCTTAAAGAGCAGTAAAGATAAACATTTTTTTAAAGATTAATCAAAAAATAATTTTAAAACATGATAGCAAATCTCAATGTATCCAAATAAAATTAGGATTATAATCATTATTTGCTACTGATTTCATGTGTAATTCATGCACTCCTCATTCCTGATACAGCCTTAATCTGTTGATATGCTTGTAATCCTAATCTGGTGTAATCCCTTCTCTGCTTCAGAATTGGTATTATTCAGCTAATCAGGTGGTTATTGTAGCTATAGTATATGTAGCTTTTTAGATGTGAAATCCAATTAGAAAATCATGGATATAAAAAGATTTATTAAATCACAGAGATGGTTGTGTCTCCTCACATTCCACCCTATAATCTGGGGTCCCAGGTTTAAAGTGTCCATCCCTACCAAAATGTTCTTGAGCAAGGCACTGAACACTACCTGATACTGGTCAAATGTATGTGTATGAGTGAAAATGACATCTGAAGTTATCTATTCTAGTATATAGATTCCACTGTGTGGACTACATTCCAGATTACATGTGAAGCAGGTAATCAGTGATCTGTTCAAAATTACAATCTGAACGGTATATTTAATCATGTACCTAACCTAGAATATAGATACTATGATCAATGAACCACAGTAAAGTACAGTCGACTGTATCAGTAGTCTATTAGGCCACACAGAGTTCAGTACAATACATAACCCTATATATATTTAATGTATTAGACTCTAAACATAATTTCTGTAATAAGACACTATAATTAGAAAGTATTGTATGTTCCAGTATAAATATAATATATAGGAATCAGTATGGAGGTATTATACAGTAATAATATAATATAATAATATGATATAATATTAACCTACCTGAGTGAATTCTGTTCCTATCAACACCAGCAGCGCGAGCTGTAGCAGCTTTCCCGCCGACTCCATCTCTCCGCGAGCCCCTCCGTCACATACAGGACGGTTTTCTCCTCTTCTCTCTATCTGTTGTTCCTCTTCCCTTTCTTCTTCTCCTTCCCCTGTTTTCTCTCTCCCCCTCCTCTTTCTCTCCGCGTGCACAGCTGATAAATAAGAGATGCCGCGTGAAGAATCAGCCGTGTGGAAAATGGAACTGTGTGTGTGTGTGTGTGTGTGTGTGTGTGAGATGGTGTGAATTTAGCTCGCCAATAGATCCGTGGGAGTAGCAGGCAGGATGAGAGGAGAGCGTGCTGTCTGTGGTGCTGGACCGGATGTGAGCAGCTCGCGGAGGGGGTGTGTGGGCGGCAACCATGGTAAAGAAGAAGCTGAACTCAGATCAGTTTCTGCTGCAGCGACGCCATTTGGCCTCTGGCATCAAAATGTCGGCTGTAAACACATAAATATTACCCTAATAACACAAATACACATAATATTAAATTAGTGCAAACAAGGTACCCCAGTTTTAAGGAGAATTATGGGCTAATATTTAGGAACAGCCTTTTCTGTAAAAGTATCGTTTACATATAAGTCTATAGGAATGTCCTTTATACACATATACACATATATATATTCAAATGTTAGATTGAAAATTGCTGTTACCCTAACCTTAAAGTCATGAAGAAGAAATGGAGATGAAGGAGAGGAGATCGACTAAAGGAGATGGTTTGTGTTAAAGGAGGTGTAGGTTAGTATTAGGGAGATGATGTTGATGTTTCAGACCAATAAAAGTAAAGATGTTTGTCTCTTGATGGTACAAATGTTGCTGTCTGTTCACAGATACTGACTCAGAGTCTGTACTCCAGATGGACAGATAGGGAACGATAGAAAGAGAGGAAGGGGGAGGGATGAAAGCGACAGTGTTTAAATTAATAATCATTTTCCTCATTTGGTTGCCATGGAAACATCTCTGTCTGGAGGCACATCAAAGGCTCTAAGGGATCCATATCCACTCTGTGTGCTTGTTTGTATGTTAGCTTCTTCTTCAAGACCTGCATGTTTCTCAACCCTACTGAGGACTATCTGACAGCAAAACACACTGTCTGTCTCTCTCTCTCTCTCTCTGTCTGTCTGTCTGTCTCTCAGGTGGGATTCTTGCAGCAAAGAAATGTAAATGAAAGATGCATTAGTTTCTTTCTTTAGAAAATTAACACTTTTTCTATAACAAAGAGACAACAAAATCTAAATATCTTAAATATCTTCAAGCTTCCCTTGAAGATATTTAACACACATATAACATATAACTATAACAGCACATACATACATACACCTGACAAAAAGGCTGGCAGGGGGAGGGGGAGGAGTGATAACCAGCATGTGAAAACTAGAGTAAAGCTTCCCGCGAGTCAGCCTCCATATCAAATTTGTTTTTTACTAATCTTTCAAACTAGACTATGGCCGAATCCCAATTCACCCCTTCGCCCTTCCCCTCCGTTTTGTGCGTTCATGTGTAGGGGTAGGGTGTCCCGATTCTTGTTGGGATCGAGGGGTAGGGTGAAGGTCTAGGGCTACATGGCCCTCCAAACGGAGGTTTTTCAGGGGCACACTACAAACCGAGGGTTAGGAGAAATCTCCGACAATCATCGGCAAGATGGAGGCGAACGCTGCACAAGCAACAAAAGGAAACCACAAATGTAGTATTTTCTTCGTTAATAAAGATTTTAAACATATTCTAACCGTCGTATTATCTTAGTTTAATGTCGTTTCAATGTATTATAGACCTTTTCTTTATAACAAGCATAACAAAAAATCGCTAGTATGCCGATGTCTCTACCTCGCTAGTTAACGTTACAACATTGTTTTTAGGCTGATTTGTGCATGACAGTCCCGCATTTTGACATATTTCCATGTTTCATTTCTCTAAGTCCAGCAGCGAAGTTGCTGCACTTGTTACGGCTCCTCTAATACCAGTGCAGACTGGCAGGGTAACGGTAGGCAGCACGGCTTGCTAGCTACAGAGCACCGCTAACGCTATTCTGTCATGAAGTGGTCTGGTAATGAAGCAGTGGTCTTTTTTATTTGACTTGTTTGATCGATTAGTAGCGTGAAACTTATAAGTTGTGAACGAATCGCGAGCGTCCATGCTTTTCTATCGCCATCAGATGAATGGCAAATGTCACTGTGATAATACCATTATTGCCATAGTAATGTCCGATAACAAACTCGTCGCGTCTGTTTATGTAAACGTCATCGATGACGTATCAGGGTCTTGAAGGGTTGTCCCATTTCATAGGGAGAGATTTCAACCACTACCCCTTGTAACTCTGTTCCGAGGGCCAAGCCGAAGGGCGAGGGGCACTCGAAAACGAGCCGTAGGGGTGAAAATGAGAAATGGGATTCGGCCAATGTATATCATAGCCTATTAAACCTGCCTGCGCCTGAAAAACAAAAAAAAACATGAACAAGGTTCAACCTATAGCATATATATTATGAATGTCTGAATGTGGTCCACACGAATCTCTACTTTTAAATATGATATGCACATCTTCTGTAGTGAGTTCGTATATTATTATCTGTTAAATTTCATAGTTTATGTTCAGAGTGGCGAGGCGACGGATAGTCGCTGTGGCTGGACATATTCTGATCAGCTCCCCTGAGTCTTTTTCTCTTTTTATTTAATACTTATTTCACCGCATGCTACTACAATCATGTGCATACAATGACTGAAACCAACAATCAGGTACATTCGCCAAAGTTGATTGGATGTAAGAGCAAAAGTGGACATTAACTATGTCCCGACCATCAACCCAGAAGTAGACTGACGCTTCGCTCCATGCTACGGTACACGAAGGAGAAGACGAGGTGGTTGACAAGGGTTAGGTTTAACCCAATTGACAATTGACTTCAAATGACATCAATAATTGCCTATGAATGGTAGATTTGATATCAGTCTGTAGTTATTAAGTACAGACCCATCTAGGCTGGTTAGAGGTTTGTTAACTGTTAACTATTTGTAGTAATTCAGTTGCCAAGCAGTTCAAAACAAATTTGTGGGCAGAACATCAAGGCTGCAGGTGGAGCCATGTTTATCAAATTATCTCCATCTAAATGTAATGGTAACACAATTTTCTTGTTTAACATAGAAGAGTTAATGGCTTGTCTAATGCCTAGAATTTTATCATTGAAAAAGGTTGCAAACTCTTTGCATTCATGGACGTAGATTCCTATATAACTAATGAACGTGTCCCTACAATGTCATTTTGTCTATATCACTTTCACGTTAAACTAAATAAACTGAAGGTAATGTTACATCAAAACGAACAAAAGTGTGGGAGAAAAACATCTCTAGGACCATAGGATTATGTGGCTACCTGTCGGATCTGTAGGCACGGTAACGTAAACTTGCTTGACATGGCTAATATCTTGGTTCTAGATGTTAGCTAGCTAGGTATGCTCGCTATGGTTTGGCCTAGCAGGAGTTGTTTCATTGATTATGTTGTTTCATTGATAGATGAAACAACCGAATGGTCATTAAAGTCCTCCAAGATGGACAAATGGTAAAAGAGTCCTTCGTTGAGGCAGCAGACTCGTCGTTTCATGGTTTTAAAAACAAACCTGAAATAGTATCTGCTATCAAAGCCGTTCAGTTATCCAGAAGCACAGTTATACAGCGCTGTGAAGTGATGGCTGATGATTTGACGCAGCAACTTTGGAAGGACATAGCAGACTGCGTTTCTCACTGCAGCTAGATGAGTCCAAGGACCTAAGCGACACAGCGCAATTGTGCATTTTCATTAGGATGGTGTTCAAAGACATGACAGCGAAAGAGGAACTATTAACAATGACATTTTTCAGACATTCAAAAACTGTTGACAAAACCCAGCTCCCAATGTCTAAGTTGGTGTCAATCACCACCGATGGCGCGCCTGCGATGGTGGGCCGTTCTAATGGAAGAGGAGGACCCACTTCCCGACTTCCTTAACTATCACTGCATAATACACCAAGAAGCACTATGTGCTTGATGAAAATCACCTGTTCTATTTGGGCAAGAGCTCTTCAGAGACGGTTCTTTTGTGAGTATCTGGAGGAGGCTGACTGCAACCACACTGACCTCCTGCTACACACCGATGTCAGATGGTTGAGTAGTAATTCTTGCAGAGATTTGGAGAGCTTCTACCTGAGATAAGGAAGTCTCTCCTCGGCACTATACATGCAGAATACAAATGACAAACAACTTGATGATGATCAGTGGCTGCTAGATTTGGCATTTTTAACAGTCTGGGTTCAAGGTGGGTCACTCGACCGAGACTGCCCTCCTGGCAGTGGCAGAGTCGCTAGAGTGAACTCTCTCTCCTCTGTCCTGATACTCCTGGATCTGTCTGCAGCGTTTGACACGGTGAACCACCAGATCCTCCTCTCCACCCTTGAGGGGATGGGTGTCTCAGGCTCTGCACTCTCCATGTTTGCATCCTACCTGACGGGTCGCTCCTACCAGGTGACACTGAGAGGGTCTGTGTCAGAACCACGCACCTACGCTCACTACTGGGGTTCCGCAAGGCTCGGTTCTGGGTCCTCTACTTTTTTCCCTCTACACAACATCTCTTGGTTCTGTTATCCACTCCCATGACTTTTCCTACCACTGCTATGCAGATGACACCCAGCTGATCCTGTCATTTCCCCCTTCTGACACACAAGTGGAGGCACGCATTACTGCGTGCCTGGCAGACATCTCGGAGTAGATGTCGATGCACCACCTCAAGCTCAACCTGGACAAGACTGAGCTGGTGTTCCTCCCGGGGAAGGGTTGTCCGCACCGAGACCTAGTCATCACCATTGATAATGCTGTGGTGACGTCAACTCGGACTGTGAGGAATCTGGGTGTGACCTTGGACAACCAACTGTCGTTCTCGGCAAACATCGCATCAGTGACACGCTCCTGCAGATTCCTCCTCTACAACATCAGGAGGATTCTTCCCTTCCTCACTGACAAGGCAGCACAGGTGCTCATCCAGGCTCTTGTCATCTCCCGTCTGGACTACTGCAACTCCCTCCTTGCTGCCCCGGCGTCTGCCATCAGACCTCTGGAGCTTGTTCAGAAAGCTGCAGCTCATCTGGTGTTCAACCGCCCCAAGTTCTCATACAACTACCCTTCTCCGTTCTCTACACTGGCTCCCTGTAGCAGCTCATCCAGTTCAAGACCCTGGTGCTAGCCTATAGGGCAGTGAAAGGAACAGCTCCTTCTTACCTCCAGGCTATGGTCAAGCCTTACACCCCCGCCCGACCACTTCGCTCTGCTGCCTCGAGGTGACTGGTTGCCCCGTTGCTCAGAGGCCCCTGGGGGCCGATCTACATGGTCACGGCTCTTCTCTGTCCTGGCCCCACAGTGGTGGAATGAACTCCCCACTGATGTCAGGACAGCTGAGTCGCTGCCCATCTTTCGCCGCAGGCTGAAAACCCATCTCTTCTAGAAACACTAGCCTGACCCTTCCTCTTCTAGAAACACTACCCTGACCCTTCCTCTTAGCACTTGCCTATTTGTCTTCACTTATTTGTCTGAGGTCTTGTTTATTAGCTCTTGTTTATTTGATTTACTTATTTGTCTCATTTGTTTAAGTAAAAAGTAGGTATCTAACTTATTGCTCTTTTACCTCAGCACTGGTTCTGCTCTAAGTTGCTTGTTTAGGAAGGAAATACACTTCTGATTTCTGGTGACTAGTAGTTCTGTTACCTACCTATGTTGAATGCACTTATTGTAAGTCGGTTTGGATAAAAGCGTCTGATAAATGACTGTAATGTAATGTAATGTAATTTTGAATGAAATTAATTTAGAGCTGCAAGGAAAAGACAAAACTGTGGTCGACATGATCAGCTCAGTTACTGCTTTCAAACGAAAACTACAACTACTTTATAGTGCACAGAGCAGATTGAAAATGTCTGGTCAGACTTTGACAAACACTTTCAAGACTTTGATTTACTTCAGCCGATCGCTACATTCACGTGCTTTCCATTTGGAGAAGACACTGAGGTTGATTCCCTGGTCTCAAAAATCGCAACACTGTTTCACATGAACTCGTCTGCGCTGGAGGATGAGATCTTGTCACTGCAGGCTGACATGTCGGAGGAAAAGTATCCAAACATGAGAAAGGTGCTGCCTCATTGACTGCATTTATCGGCTCGACTTATTTATGTGAGTCAGCCATTTCCCACATGAAGATTATTAAGTCCAAATACCATTCCACCATGACTGATGATCATTTGGAGGCCTGCTTGAGACTAGCTACCAGCAGCTACTGTCGGGATTGTGCAACCCTGGCTGACTCCATTCAGTGCAAGTCATCAGAATAAGGTAGGGACCCTAAATCTATTGAAATGTATTGTGCTGTAGAGGTTTTGTTATTATTCTATTATTGAAAATGATGAATTGTATTTAAAAAATAGAATGAAGCTACAAAACCAAAAATAATATACAAGTACATATTTTTTTAATTATGTCAAAATAAAATCAATCAATCAATCAGGGCCCATGCAGACATGTAAGGTACATTTTTATGTGTTTTCAGCAATAGGATGGTATTGATTTGGTTGGTAGATCATGTTGAGCTGGTCATTTTAAAAGGGTGTGTTAGGGTGATGTGATGTTGCCAATTCATTTTTGTGCCAAATCTAGATGTCCCCTGATTAACTACCAGAGTTTCAGAGTTGGTACTATTACTTCTTTGTGTTTTTTTGATACACCAGGTTTCAAGAAGAATAATGTTTAATGCTACAGTACATAAGGAATCAGTGTCTATACTCCTCAGTCCAAAGGTTGAGGAGAACAGACCCTGAATATTCCAGTTTATGGTAAATGATGACTTTTCAGTATTTTCTAATTTACTTTTATAAGATATGATCTGTGATATTATAAGATGATCAGTCATTATAAGGTTAGAAAGAAAATGAGCACACATACATATGGTATCAATATAAAATGAAAGAAAATGCACATTTATATTCTCACTCACTCACAGACACTCAGTGGTCATGTTGTTTGTCCAATCTGTTGTTTTGGATTGAATCCCTGTGAACGGTCAGGCTGCAGTGATTCAAGCTGTTTGAGAGTAATAAACATTGGACAGAGTTTGTTAGTGATACTGATCATTCCAGAGTTTTTAATTATTATTATTATTATTATTATTATTATTATTATTATTATAATTATAATAATAAGGTGAATCTATTGAAGACCAGCTACCCTGTCAGTATTTTAGTTTCCTGAGGTGGGGCTACAAATTCAATATGACCATCACTGAAACATTGGTTGTGTTGGGAATGGGATATGAACATGCTACATACTGGCGAATGAGTATACTATTATCGGAAGACTTTTTATACTGTATACTCAAGCAGTATGTCGTATGACCGGGCTACGTAAACTTTCAATGAAAATGTGACTGAACACAGATGAACACAGATGTAAATCAACTACTTTCCTTTGTCCATCATTACGGGTTTGAAATGACGTACAGCTAAGGAGGTTACATAATGAGAGACAGAGTGTAGGGCAACTGCACTCCAAGAGAGGGCGGTAATACAACATGAAAATGGATGTCAACTCTCAGGGATAGTAACATCTTGTCCTGTGTATTAATGAATACATCATTTTGGGTTTTTTATTTAAATCTTCTTGGTTATGTTGTTACATATATAGATGAAGAATCATCCCCCTGTTGGTGGAAATTTAATTGAAGTTTGTATAATAATAATTTATATAGCACTTATCAAAAGAGAGTTGCACAGTGCTTCACAGGAGTAAAAATAAACAGCTGAGATCATGAATAAAGAAATAAAACAAAATAAATGTTAGGAAAATAAATTCTAGCACAGAAGGGTGGATCAAACAATCCAAATAATAGAAAATCGTCATTTAAAGCTGTGGAGACACAAGGTGAAAGTAAATCAAAAATAGTTAGTCCAAAATAAAGAGCCATCTTTTCAAAATGGTTTGAAATCAAGTTTTGGAAGTGTTTTTAAAAGAGATTTAAAAAATGACACTGCCCTGGCAAAAGCTTCTTGTGGAGCGACCTGAAACAGTGAATGTCAGCTAAAACAGGAGTATTATGTTGTGAAGAGGCTGGCTGCAGCATTCTGGACTAATTGCAGTCTAAAAAGATTCAATGAGTTACAGTATAAAGTAAGATGAAAACGTGTGTTACCAGGTAAGTACACGCTAGGTCCGTCAGAGGATTGGAGTCAGATACTGGCCGTGCCTATGAACATGTTAATTGAATGTATTCAATACAAGGCAAGGTAAGTTACAAAAGGCCAGCAATGTTATATAAAAAAATTAAATGTATTTTCTTTCAAGTGGTTGTTTTTTCCCCCGGGTGCACCCTCAAAACAAAGTTAAATCAAAATAAAAGTTCAAGTCAAAGTTCAGTAGTTTGATTACAGTCCTACCACACCCCCTGGTATGGTGAAGAAGATGAAGTCCTCTTTAAGACTAAGATGATCCAACTGGGTGGCTCGTCATCTCCCGAAGGCAGGAAATCTAACAATCCATAGATATCCAAAGGGTTCAGGCTGGTATTCCCAGGGTAGGAAAAAAACCTAGCCTGTATAACACAACAGGAATAGCCTATAGAATGTATGCATCTCAAAATGTCTTAGTTCTTTATGTATCTGGTAATAATATTATAACCAAATTATTTTAGAATGACAGGAACAAATATTTACTTGTCTTGCTAAATAAAGTTCTTAACTTGCTTATGAAAAGCAAACTAGTCTGTTTAGCTAGCGCTGACAAGCCTGTTAAGCTAGCGGCTATTTTAACAGTTAGCTTTGTTTAGTAACTCACCAAGATTAATTTAACTGTTTGCTTTGTTTAGTAACTCACCAAAATTCATAATAAAAATGATCAAATCCATAACCGTCTCATGGGTAACTGTCATTTAGTTTCTCTATATGTCTCTCGTGTGTCCTAAGGTTGTGGACGAGGCGGTTAGTGGCACTACGTTAACTTCAATTTGGGAATTGTAACCATAATGACTGGGAAGAAATTAATTGAGATTCTAATTGAAGAAAATTAAATGTAAAATTGTATTTAAAGGAAAAGATATCATTAAAGTTATTAAAATATTTTAGTAACTTTACTGGATGCCTATTTTCCAGTATGTAACACATGGATAACAGTTTCAACTGTTTGTTTGAAAGAAATTATCCGTAAATTGTAGGAAACAGGTTTGCACAACTGCTGTGACATGTTTGTCTAAATTAAGCTTTTTGTCAAAGATGACGCACAGAAAACGCTTGGATTATGGTGCACGAGCAATTTGGAGTAATTTGATGGCTATTTTATGTTTTATTTGGAGCTGTAACTAATGGCCTTGTTAACTTGGAAGAAGACGAAGATGGAATGACGGGGCTAACTCACTGTGGGTTTGGCCATCATATGAACTTCAACGCAATTTCCACTGACATGGAGAGGATGATGACTGAATTTTAATTTTGGGGCAATGTTTTCCTTTAAATCCATTGCTCCAGCTGTATCAAGTTAAAAGGTTGTATCAGTTGCCATGGCAATAGTGGTGGTTGTTTCAGTTGCCATAGCAATAGTGATGGTTCTGTCAGTTGCCATGGTAGTAGTGGTGATTGGAGTTGACTCTGTTGTTTAGGGTTGCCATAGCAGCCAGCCCAGCAACTCTGCTCTTGTCTAAGGAAGTATTAAAGCCGTTATCGCAGTACATTCCACTTCGTAGAATCGCCTCCGAAAACCGTCGTGAACTCCCATTAAACTGAGTCTGAAAGAGACACAGAGATACTTCTTAGTACTTGACACCGCTAAAATACGCTAATAAACTGGGATCAATCATCTAATCAGTTACTTGATAGCAGATCAATAGACAAACATAGATTTTGATTGAGGTCAACTCATACTTTACACATAACCAGACCGTTTCACTTCATTAGTGAACAGAACAAGTACATCTAGTAGATGAGATTTCCCAATCCAACAATACACAAATGTGACATATTTTACAGAACTGCACATAAACATTTTCTTTTTGTACATGAACCCTTGAAAATAACGAATCCCGGCCTATTATATATTGCATATATATTGATATGTTAGAGTTTTTATAATTTGAATAATTCATTTCAGAATACACATTTCACTTTGTTTTTGTCTCAGTAAATTCTGCTGCTTCTCATACAACTGTTACTGTTTGAATCCATACTTTTTTTCTAATTAATATGTCCAAGTTATGGAATAACTACTCTTTATTGTTTATATTCTATTTTTAGGTGTTCATTCTATTTCAACTTTTACAGTGCTGCTCTAAGACAAAACCTTTGTTGGTGGTTTTTGTTTTGTTTGTTGCTTACAGGCATCTCGTGCACAGTCGGTCTCTTGCTGCCGTAAACCTGGTTGGATGTCTGGTACAACGGGTGGCTGCTTTTCTGACTGAAACAGACATTCGTATTAGTAGCAGTAGTAGTAATACTATTACTGATACTAGCAGTAGGAGGAGGAATAGCAGTGGTAGTAGCAGTAATAGGAGTAGCAGTACTAGTAGTAGTAGTATTATTAGTAGTAATTCGACTTCCTGTTTGAGAATTGACTGCTTCCTGTTTTCGCTGTCCCGGTGTTTTGCAAACAGTCTAGCTCCGCTAAACTTTGCTCCATCTAAAACTTTAGATTCCACTAGACCACTACACATTCGGTTTATTCTTTTTCTTTCTTTTTCCTTCCAATTAAGACTGTATCTTTCTTCCACCGCACCCCCTGTCAACTATCCTGCCAACCCACAATAAATTACAGCAATTTAATTGAAGTTAGACCCAAACATACTGCCATAAACACTGACACAAATTCTGGCAGTACTGAACACCTCCCTGTGGGCTTCATCAATATAAGATCATTATCAACAAAAGCGCTGCTGATCAATGATCTGATTATTGAACCTAATCTAACCTAATGATGGGTCTCTGTGAAACCTGGCTAAAGCCAAACGATTTTCTGCCTCTAATTGAAGCCTCTCCCCCAAACTTTCATAGTTCTCAGGTTGCCTGGGAGACGAAAAAAGATGGGGTGTTGCCCTGATATCTAACCCCATCTTTAACCCTAACCCAACACTAACAACAAATCTACATCCTTTGAAGTCCTGATTCTGCGCCCTACAGCTACAAATCTCCCGTCATTCTACTTAGCAGTACTTTACCGCCCACCTGGGCCCTATTCGCTCTTCTTAGAAGAGTTCTCCAATTTCATCTCAGACTTAGTGACCCGAGCTGATAATATTCTCATCATCGGTGATTTTAACATTCACCTGAATAACTCCACTGATCATCTCAGTAAGGCCTTCCTAGAACTTACTGATACTTGCGGCCTCACTCAATTTGTTACTCAACCAACCCACCATGGCGGCAACACCCTTGACCTGGTTTTGGCCCGAATATCTTTTCTCACAGTTTGATTTAGTTTCCTTAGACACTCTCACCAAGTTAGTTCTGTCGTCTAAACCCTCGACCTGCATGCTAGACCCTCTGCCTGCTAAACTGCTTAAAGAACTTTTCCCTATCCTAGGACCCTCCATTCTCTATATGATCAATTGGTCGCTCTAGACCAATCTCAAATCTGCCGTTCCTCTCCAAAATACTTGAACGAACAGTAGCCAGTCAACTTACGGATTTTTACGGACCTATTTGATCCCTTTCAATCTGGCTTTAGATCTTTCCACTCCATCGAAACTGCACTCATGAGAGTGGTCAATGATCTCCTGTTAGCTATTGACTCCAACTCAACCTCAGCACTATTGCTAATTGACCTGAGTGCAGCCTTCGACACAATTGATCATACTCTTGAACCGTCTTGAATAATACAAAAAAACATATGACCATATTAATATCACCCTGTGTATTAGGAGCTTACATGTGTTATCTGAAGTTAATATATCATGTGACAACAACATGAGAAAACCAGATGGTGTGAACAAGATATTCAGATATATTTCAGAACATTTTGATTTGTCTCAGTTCTAAATAATAAAATGGAGACAAATCAAAATGTTTAGATTCTTGGATCAGAAGAATCAACTGTTATTGGTTTTAACAAACAGTTCTTGGTCGTGGACTCAGACTTATGGACCTCACTGCATGTAGTTATTATACTTATATATAATCATACCTGTAACCATGGAAACAGTCAGGGTTGTTGAACCGCTCTGGTAGGTTTTCATCCACTCTGTAAACATCCCTGGTTTTAACACCCTGTATGTCCATGACTGGCTGACAGAATGAAAACAGATTGGTTGCTAACAACAGAGGTTACCATGGAGATAGAAGACAGCATTCACATCCTATTGGCTCCTCCTCCTCTCTCTCTCTCTCTCTCTCTCTCTCTCCCCTCTCTCCCCTCTCTCTTCTCTGTCTCTCTGTCTCTCTCTCTCTCTGTCAATTCAATTCAAATAAGCTTTACTGGCATGAACAAAAATGTGTTGTTGCCAAAGCATTTTACAGAAAAATCATATATACCTTATCTCTCTCAATTTCAATTTCAACTAGAATAAGCTTTATTGGCATGAAGACTTTGCTTATATCGCCAAAGCAAACGTATATAAACAGACAAAGAACAACATTTACAATATTAAAGTACATGCCACAAGTAACAGGGCAACACAAGTAAGAACAGCAATGAACAATAAATAAATAAAATAATATACATTATAGTAACAAAGACAACAATGACAACAACAGCAATCATTATGATTGTCTCTATCATCTTCACTCTGGTGTGGTGTTTCCCTGGTCGCCCCTCAGGCTGTGGCAGGAGGCGACATATTGAGCTGCTAGTATACAGCAATTTGGTTTTTCACCCAGAAGGTATTTCAATTTGTCTCTTTCTGATTGTGTTTCGAATTCTTTATATTTGTTCTTAATTTTGGGGAAGAATAATGTTCTAATTTGTGAATATTTGTGGCAGGAAATGTATCTCTGTCTCCACTTCCCTCTGTGTACAGAGTGGACACAGCCTGTCCTCCCTGGGTATCCAGGTCTGTCTAAGACCACCAGTCTCCACGGTCAGGCTGTCCTCCCTGGGTATCCAGGTCTGTCTAAGACCACCAGTCTCCAGGGTCAGCCTGTCCTCCCTGGGTAGCCAGGTCTGTCTAAGACCACCAGTCTCCAGGGTCAGCCTGTCCTCCCTGGGTAGCCAGGTCTGTCTAAGACCACCAGTCTCCAGGGTCAGGCTGTCCTCCCTGGGTACCAGGTCTGTCTAAGACCACCAGTCTCCAGGGTCAGTCTGTCCTCCCTGGGTATCCAGGTCTGTCTATGACCACCAGTCTCCAGGGTCAGGCCGTCCTCCCTGGATAGCCAGGATTGCCTATGGTGACCAGTCTCCAGGGTCAGCCTGTCCTCCCTGGATAGCCAGGATTGCCTATGGTAACCAGTCTCCAGGGTCAGTCTGTCCTCCCTGGGTATCCAGGTCTGTCTATGACCACCAGTCTCCAGGGTCAGGCCGTCCTCCCTGGATAGCCAGGATTGCCTATGGTGACCAGTCTCCAGGGTCAGCCTGTCCTCCCTGGATAGCCAGGATTGCCTATGGTGACCAGTCTCCAGGGTCAGTCTGTCCTCCCTGGGTATCCAGGTCTGTCTATGGTCAGCCTGTCCTCCCTGGATAGCCAGGATTGCCTATGGTGACCAGTCTCCAGGGTCAGCCTGTCCTCCCTGGATAGCCAGGATTGCCTAAGGTGACCAGTCTCTAGGGTCAGGCTGTCCTCCCTGGGTATCCAGGTCTGTCTAAGACCACCAGTCTCCAGGGTCAGGCTGTCCTCCCTGGATAGCCAGGATTGCCTATGGTGACCAGTCTCCAGGGTCAGTCTGTCCTCCCTGGGTATCCAGGTCTGTCTATGGTCAGCCTGTCCTCCCTGGATAGCCAGGATTGCCTATGGTGACCAGTCTCCAGGGTCAGTCTGTCCTCCCTGGGTATCCAGGTCTGTGGTGTCTTTCCAACAGGTGATATATTTCTCTTTTTGTCTTGCTATAATTTGGTTGGGCCAGATTGTCTGAGGGCTGACCTGAGACCTGTAGGGCTGGTACCAGTAGAGGTCAGGGAGCTGAGCCTCAGGACCAGCTGGCTGAGGGCTGACCTGAGACCTGTAGGGCTGGTACCAGTAGAGGTCAGGGAACTGAGCCTCAGGACCAGCTGGCTGAGGGGACTCTTCTCCAGGTTCATCTCTTGGCATTGTAGTGCTTTGTGGTGGTTTGGGGCCCACTTGTTTTTAAATGGTTGTAGAATTTGATGACTACTTTTTCCATTTTAATTTGGAGGGGGTATTGGCCTAATTCTGCTCGGCAGGCATTATTTGGAGTTTTTCTTTGGAGGTGTAATATACTTTTACAAAATTCCACATGTAGCATCTCAATTGGATGTTTGTCCTAATTTGCAAATGTTTGATATTTGCTTAGCGGACCCCAAACTTCACTGCCATGTAGAGCAATGGGTTCTATGACCGACTGGAAAATAAGAATAAGAATGTTTAGTTTGATGTTTCTTTTAATTGCATAGAAAGCTTTTCTTGCTTTGTCTTTCGTGTCATTCTCTCTCTCTGTCTCTCTCTCTCTCTCCCCCCTCTTTGTAAACGGGGTAGATCGGTCACAGCTCTTTTCTGTACAAATTAATAAATAAAATCAAGATAGATAGATAGATTAAACATTCAAAAAAGAAAATAGAATAGAAAAAATACCAAAACACAGGTGCTGGTGAGTAAAACAAGAATACAAGTGTAACCAATAAAAATACAAAGCCCTAAACAACCGGTCCCGTCCCTCTCCGACCTCCTTCACCGCCACACCCCTACCTGATCCCTGAGGTCAGCTGATGAGAACCTCCCCGAAACCACCAGGACCAAGCAGGACCTCTCTGAACGTCCTCCCCAGCCACATCCGCAAGTTCAGCACCTTCCCATCCTTCAAGAAAGCCCTCAAAACCCACGTCTACAAAACCACCTTCAACATCTACCCGCCACCCCCCATCTACTGCTTCACTGCTCCCATCCTAAATTCCCTACTTTAAACTACTACCTCTTTAGCTAGCTTGTTGTGTCTTAATCAATACTTCTATAGCTAGCTTGTTGTGTTTTAATCGCGACCTCTGTAGCTAGCTCGTTGTGTTTTAATCGCTACCTCTATAACTAGCTTGTTGTGTTTTAACGGCTACCTCTGCAGCTAACATGTTGTGTTTTAATCGCTAACTCTGTAGCTAGCTCGTGTTTTAATCGCGACCTCTGTAGCTAGCTTGTTGTGTTTTAATCGCTACCTCTATAACTACCTTGTTGTGTTTTAATCGCTACCTCTATAACTAGCTTGTTGTGTTTTAATCGCTACCTCTATAACTAGCTTGTTGTGTTTTAACCGCTACCTCTGTAGCTAGCATGTTGTGTTTTAACCGCTACCTCTATAGCTAGCTCGTTGTGTTTTAACGGCTACCTCTATAGCTAGCTCGTTGTGTTTTAACGGCTACCTCTGTAGCTAGCTCGTTGTGTTTTAATGGCTACCTCTGTAGCTAGCTTGTTGTGTTTTAACGGCTACCTCTGTAGCATGTAGCACTTTGACCTCACCTACTGACAAGTGTAACTGATATGCAAATGTGAATATTTGTTTGAGATATTCGATAATTTGAATATGCCAATAACAAAATCAATAAACGTCAGAATTCAAAAAGTGTTTTCTCCCTCACTTGTGCCTCAAGTTCAACTCTGGTGAAACCCAGTTTATGATGGACTGGTTCCACCAAGTAACCAGTTGGCTACTGCTACTGGTTAAAATGTCTTACTGGGTAAGACATATTGTAAAAAACATGAGAGGAAACTGGAATTTACCAGAAAAACATTCTATTATAATGTTAGGGTTAGAAAACAAATAGTTTTCTATTTGTTTTCTATTTTCTATTTCTATGATAGTGTGATAATATTAATATAGAACAGAACATTCTAATATTAAAACATACAATATTTGTACAAATATATTAAGTTGGAAAAGATACAATGTGACATCTATTACTCCCCTATTGGGAAATTATGTTAAATATAAATAAATAAATAAATATAATAATGATAATAAAAGAATAACAGTAATGTGTAGGAAAGCAATCTTTTGTCTTGCCCTCTCCTTCGGGAGCAAGCAGCTCAGAGGTCAGGGTCTGGAGCTGGTAGGGATTCAGTGTCTTGCTCACTTCAGCAGGGTGGGGGGTTGAACATAGATCCTGTAGTTGAAGGACTAGTACAACCTGCTTCTCTAATGAAAAGATCATGTTAAAGTAATACAGAAGAGAACATGTGTTAATGTGATACTATCATAATGTGAAAACACTGAATGAATTCTTACAGCACATCATGCTGGAGTGACGGCAGCTGTCCACCAAACACCACTTAGAGCAGGTTGGTGAGTCAGGTCTGGTGTGATTTCTAACAGCAGTATCCAGTACTGTCAAAGTGCTCCTGTCAAAGGGTGGCTAGAGGCATGCTTTAAATTATTCAACCAGTGACCACAAATGAGACACTCAGTCTTTGATTTGGAGTTTGATTTATTTTAAAAGTTGAAACATCCAGGAAATTGAAAAGAGCCCAAACCGCTGCCTAGGCACTTCTCCAAACCAGTAAACAAGTAAAAAAAAAGATCAATAAATAATCAAGCATTATTAGTATTTTACTATAAAATAAATGATAAGGATGAGCTTGGATGTAATGTTTCACATTTCACACAATCAATCAACAACATGGATCCCATTGAATGGCAGGGGGAGTATTTACAAAGGTGGGGCTAATGCCACGTTCACGCAATGTCTTAATGACCGTTATTTCCACCTTCCACCAAAACGTTCACGACAGGTCCCTAGTGGTAATTACAAGTAGGTGAAATGAGATTTGATAATGGTGATGATTGATTTTATAAACCCCCATCTATCCCACTTGACCTTCCGAATTGCGGAAGTAACATCAAAACGTAAACAAATATGGAGGAAAACGCGGCAAACATGCCAGCAACGTCGGTGATTCAAGGTAAGAAAAAGTATTTTTATTGCAAATTATTACTATAATCACAACCACGGTGGTGTGTAATATATAGCTACTCTTTATTAAAATGAGCTACACTTGCTGTAACTCGCTAACGAGTTGTAGCTGTCCAGTCACTAGCTTGCTAGAGTTGGCTAACGTGAGGTCTTTCAGGATTAAAAAACATGCTGGTTGATAGTAATGTATCTTAAAAAGCAACATCACAAACATTGACCTGCTGAGCGCCATCTTGGATCGGGGCGTTTCCAACGTTTTCAACCAGTTAAATGGGTGAACGCTTCCAAGTTGTTGTAACGAGATGAGATTTGGTTCTTCCGCTTTTTCCCACATCGCGTGAACGCGGCATACAATGAGCTGATTATTGTAGGTGGGGTTCATGTGGGTGGGGTCACTGGGGGCGGGGCTACATTTGTGCACTAGGTCCATGGTGACCCAGCACGTCCAGTTAGGGGTGGGCGATCTTCCCAAAAAATCATACCACGATCTTTTTAACACACATTCACGATCCACGATCTGAATTGCGATCTTTCTTCCCAATTTTGAAATGTACTGTCGAGAATATCCAGACTCGAACAAGCCTATGGACTTATCTATTTGCACCATTTAAAACACAATATTGCATTAAAGACACTGTTTTCAAAATGGTCATTAAAACCTGAGTTAAACTCGCCGTGCTTTATTTGTGCAGCAATCCTCTGTCGGCATTCACTATACATATGGGGAATGGCGGTATTAGAAAAATATTTGCGACTTGGCAGATCATACCGAACATATCTAAAGTGTGCATCAGTGTCTTAAATCCCACGTTGTCCACAGCTTTGAATGGCACCATATCCTTAGCTAATGTGACCACCTCAGTCACCTCTTTCCATCGTTTGCTGCTTTTATTTTTTTTTTTCCCCGATTGCTCTAATGTGTCAGTCAACGATAACTGTTTATGTTTCGGGATCTCGTGAGATAAAGGTGAGTGGGGTTGTACCGACCTGAGTGAAACACTCTCGGCATGTTCCTTCTGATGCTTCCTTTTAAGGTGGTTGAATAGATTTGTCGAATTACATCCAGAAGTGCTGACAAAGTTTACAGATAACTTTGCTTTGAGAAATATCTGACTGTGCATAGCCAACCACTGCTACACTACTGACGTCGAGTCCTTTTTTGGCACCAGCTCCTCATCCGCCATGATAGATAGAGACACGTGATATAATTTTGCCAATCAGCACAGCCATCTAGTAGGCAATCATTCTGTTGGTTTGTGAACGTAACGTGGATCCAAAATTATTACTGGCCATCGAAGTTTTATGTGAAGTTTGGAAACATTAGTAGGACGACATAAAAGGTCACGATCTCTACGATTCACTTAAAAAGTAGATCGTGGACGTCTTCAAGATCGATCATGATATAAAATTGTCACATCGCCCACCCCTACCTCCAGTCATTATCTATACAATTTAAACTGTAAATTGTATGTACAGTTCCCATTGGCCAAGATTTATCTAGGAGCAGCTCCCATTGATCAGCATTTCTCTGTGAGCAGCTCCTATTTCATAGTGGCCATCTTGCATCGTCTTTAGGTAATTTTACTTAGACTGACTTGTACATGAAAAATACACTTTTTCAATTTTCACAATTCATCATAATTCAAAATACAGCAGATTTACTTCATTCAAGCCTCAGAATTCATATCAGCCTTCTGTTTCGTATCACATACTGTCAGTCCTTTGATCCAAAACCTGTCAATCTATCAATCAATGCGTTTAATTCAATTAATCACACCACATACAGAAAGCCAGTAATGGGGGACTGTTTCAACAGGGGGCGCTGTAGTACAGGAATGTATTGAATAGTAGAGCAGTAACTTAGCATGCTAAGCTAACACTACATAGATCACACTTCTGTTTCAACCAGACCAGACCAGTCGATACCAGACCTGACTAGTGGATAACAGACCTGACCTGACTTGACTAGACAGGACCACACCATACCTGACCTAACCAGTAGATACCAGATCAAACCAGTAGATACCAGAAGAGATCAGACCAGCAGATACCAGACTTGACTAGTGGATAAGAGACCTGACCTGACCTGACCAGACCAGACCGGTAGATACCAGACAAGATCAGACTACTAGATACCAGACCAGATTAGTGGATAACTGACCAGGCCAGGCCAGGCCAGGCCAGGCCAGGCAAGGCCAGGCCACACCAGACCAGACTCGTAGAAACCACACCATACCAGACCAGACCAATAAATACCAGACAAGATCTGACCAGTAGATACCAGACCAGACCAGTAGATACCAGATGAGACCAGTACATACCAGACCAGATGAGACCAGTAGACACCAGACCAGACCAGTAGATACCAGACCAAAATGTCTCAACAGACAGAAGAGCTGAAGCCACATAACAATGAGATAAGAAGTAACAATGGTTACAGACAGATGGACAAGCTGGTAGGCAGACCTGTGATAAGCAGGCAAGCAGATAGACAGACACCTAGGTAGACAGACAGTTAGTCAGGTCAGACAGGTAGTCAGGCAGACAAACAGACAGAGAGAGAGTAGACTGTCACTAGACTCAGGTTGAAAGGCGTGATGGAAACCCAATGAGACACTCACCGTGGTAACCATCTGTATGGGTGGTGCCAGAGTGGGAAAAGGTGTTCCTGATGTTGCTAGGCAACAGTATCTATCTGATATGTAGTTAATGGAGTGGTTACTATGAGTACTGGCCTGAAGAGTGGTTTCTATGGTAACCGTTCAATGCTCCTCGTCTCTTCCCTCCTCCTCTCTAACTCCTCGATTCAGAACCTTCTACTGACAAACAACATCGAGAAGGAAGTCTCTGGCTGTCTGTCTGATCTCTATTGGATCTCTGTTTGATTTCTGTCTGATCTGTTTGATCTCTGACCTTTGATCCCTGTTTCATCTCTTTTTGATCCCTGTTTGTCTCTGTCTGATCTGTTTGTCTGTCTGTCTGTCTGATCTCTGTTTAATCTCTGACCTTTGATCCCTGTTTGCCTCTGTCAGTCTGTCTGATCTCTATTTGATCTTGGTTTTATCTCTATCAGACCTCTGATCTCTATTTGATCTGGTTGATCTCTATTCAATCTCTGTGTGTTCTCTATTTGATATGTGATCTCTCTTTGATCTGTTTGGTCATTAGAAGAGGCTTCCATGTGTGTTATTGTCCATATAAATGCTTTTACCAGACTTCCTCAGTGTTCTTTCCTTTATGCATCACTTCTTGTGGACGACTAGTCATCATCTCCCACAGCGCCGTCTAGTGGCCTTACTAGTCAAGTACTAGACTAGCCGACTAGTCTGCACAAAGCCTACAAGATAGACACACAGACAGGCAGACAGATGAGCAGTCAGAGAGACAGACAGGCAGACAGAAAGACAGACAGACAGAGAGACAGACAGGTTAGAACTGGCAAGGGTCAGACAGGAGGTTAAATTTCAGCTGTTCTGCTGTCTCTGATTCTGATAAATGCCAGCGGCCATCTGGGTCACATCTGAGGTTTTCCTTCTGCTAACGTTCATTAACACATACTACTGCTAGTAATATACATAATAATAATAATTCAGACTCCTGATGTTTTTTTACAGCCGATACAGGGTTCTGTTTCTGAATGAGGTGTCACTGGTCAAGGAAAGCTAGAAGACAGCATTTACAGCATTTACAGCATTTATAGCATTTCAAGGTCCACTAGGTCACTTCTAGAACTAAATTAGCAGTAAGAGTAGTAAGAGTAGAGAAATCAAATACTGAAATACTTTCTTGGTTGTGTTGCCATGGTCAAGTCACTCCAACTTAATATGGGCTGACTACACCACTGGAAACTAGTAGGTTAGTAGTCAAAGTAAGGTAGTAAATGATGGTAAACTAGTAGGTTAGTAGTCAATGTAAGGCAATAACCCATGGTAGACTAGTAGGTTAGTAGTCGAAGGTAGTAAAGGATGGTAGACTAGTAGGTTAGTAGTCTAAGTAAGGTAGTAAACGATGGTAGACTAGTAGGTTAGTAGTCAAAGTAAAATAGTAAATGATGGTAGACTAGTAGGTTAGTAGTCAAAGGTAGTAAAGGATGGTAGACTAGTAGGTTAGTAGTCTAAGTAAGGTAGTAAATGATGGTAGACTAGTGGGTTAGTAGTCAAAGTAAGGTAGTAAACGATGGTAGACTAGTAGGTTAGTAGCCCATATCAGTTTGGTACTAGCGAAAAGCACCTTTGGCATGGTGACATCACCTCCACATCCTTTAGTGCCGTGTATGTGTGTGTGTGTGTGTGTGTGTGTGTGTGTGTTGGGGTTGAATTGGCCAATCAGGACACATGCTTGAGTTGCCATAGAGATGGCATGCAACAGCAGCCCAACCCTTGGGAAAAGATATAGAGCGCATAGACAGGCAATAAGAGCAGCATACAGATCTAGATCTAGATCCAGACACAGATACAGATATAGATATAGGGCACACAAACAGGCCCTGAGAAACATTCACCTTATAAATATAGGACATATAGACAGGAAGAGCAGAGCATAGATGTAGGACACATAGACAAGCTAAGCGGAGTCAAACTACAGGGCACATAGACAGGCAGAGCTGAGAACACTCCAGATCTGTAGATATACAATGAATAGACTGGCCCACACATAGAAGATGGATAGACAGGCAGAGACCAGACTGCCTGGTATCCATAGAAACCACCCGATGACATCATCAACACTAGTGTTGGTAGATAAGGCTTGGCCAATCTGACCACACACATACAGACACACACACACTGATGTTATCAAAACAGCATTCCAGGAGTTCCGACATTCAGAGCTGCTGGTCAGCTGGTCACAACAAGGTTAAAGGTCAGAGGTCTTCTAGAGTTCGCATGGGTTCCAATTGACGGAAGTCAATTAGAAGTCATAGGGAGGTCGTGAGGAGTTGGTATGCAGCTTCTCATGGACGTTTATATGTAGATTATACATATATCATTATTAGCTCACATGGAGTCAATACTTTATATGGACATCATGTCGAGGTCATATGTAGGTTATATCTAGGTAATGTGGAAGTCATATGTAGGTCATATGTAGGTTATATCTAGGTAATGTGGAAGTCATATGTAGGTCATATGGAGGTCATATGTAAGTCATGTGCAGGTTATATCTAGGTCATATGAAGGTCATGTGCAGGTTATATCTAGGTAATGTGAAAGTCATATGTAGTTCATATGAAGGTCATATGTAGGTCATAGCACCTTTGGCGTTGCTGTCCAGGAAGACTTTGATGTAGGAGGTGGGGACATATCCCTCCTCCTCCTGGTTCCTCCGTACTCTGGTCCAGCCATCGCCCTTGTCTTCCTCCACCACAGAAAGTAGTTCCCCTTCCACCATGGAGATAGTACCTTCATTTTGACCTGGAGAAGAAAATACATTTGAAAGAAATAGCAGGACGGCCCCCTCCCTCCTGCCTAAAGTAGAACAACTATATGTCTAACTTGCTCTTTTAATTACGGTATTTGTTGTAATTCCTGATTTTGTTTTGCTATTGTTTAATTATTTTATTTAATTGTTAATTAATGTATGCTTCTATATTCTTATGATGTTTTACTGATACAGACTTGTTTTGTGTTTTAAAGCACTATACAAATTAAGCTGAAATTGAAGTTCTATTGGACTCTTTGGTTTTAATAGGTGTGTTTTAATAGGCCACTATAGGCCACAATGGTCTAATGTATTTTACGCTGTTCCACTGAGCATTGTCATTTCAATGTGTTTCTATTGTATAATGGCCATAGAGTAAAAATTATTTTCAGCCTATGTTTTAAAGCTTCAGTAGATTCAGATGCTTTGGGGAAGGCTACTCCACAGACCCATTTGTTTCAGGCAAGACCGTGGAACAGCCAGGATCCCTGAGGGCTCTCGCAGCATTGTAGGGGGACAGCAGATCAGAAATTTAGCAACGCTTTATAGACAAACAATAACATTTCAAAATAAATTCTGTATCGGACAGGGAAGTGAAGGGATGTCACACCCTGGGTTAATATGGTCCCTATTAAGATCAAGACAGAGGCCTAGCTGTAGCATTTTGGACCAATACCATAGTGCAGTGAGTTAAGGTCCTGGAGACAGTCACAGAGGGTGGTGAGCCTGGTCTTTATGGGGAGGTATATCTGTGTATTGTCTGGGAAGCAATAGAAGGAGATAATATATTTTTTAATAATTTGACCCAGAGGGAGCATGTATAAGAAAGGGAGATAGATCCTAAAATAAAACCTTGAGGAACTCCACATGGAATAGGAGCAGGAGATGAGGATAAGTTGCCAATTGAAATACAGTTAAACTCAATAGATGCGTGGGGATAGAAGGACAAGCGAGGGCGGTGTTCCTATGTCACCACGTTTGTTAGAAACCCGCAGGTCATCCTGACAGGGCAGAGGCAATGAACAACTTCCTCGTTCATTGCGTTCAGGTTCTTTGCGTTGACAGAGGTCCATGGTTCAGGGGCAAGCGATGAGGAGCAGTCCAGCAATTAAGGGTTTTGCTCTGAGCTTGACCAAGGAATCCTCCATGTCAGCCTCTGACGCAGCAGGTAAGGAATGGTGCACCTCAGCTGTGGTGGTGCCAAGCAAGGGGGTGGTGGTCTCGAAGCCATTGGTGTCTTTGCTGCAAGGTGCAACAGTAACGGCTGTGGAAGGGAGTCCTTAAGCTGTTCATTTTACTTTATTTGATTAAGTGTAGAGCTCCGATCAAGTTCGACAACCCTATGGCTCAGGCTAAGACAATCCTTGCAGCCAGGCAGAGAGAGGAGGGTGGGCACAGTGGGCAATGCCGGAGTGGCCAATCGAGAGAACTGACAGACCTGATAGACCTGATAGACCCAGACCTGATAGACCCAGGCCTGACAGACCTGATAGCCCTGACAGACCTGACAGACCTGATAGACCTGACAGACCCAGACCTGATAGGCCTGATAGACCTGATAGACCCAGACCTGACAGACCTGATAGCCCTGACAGACCTGACAGACCGGATAGACCTGACAGACCCAGACCTGATAGGCCTGATAGACCTGATAGACCCAGACCTGACAGACCTGATAGCCCTGACAGACCTGATAGCCCTGACAGACCTGACAGACCGGATAGACCTGACAGACAAACGCCATTATACTCAAATAGAAGCTTTGTCCGATGGGGGCGGTTCATTTCAACGAATGTTGAGCATGGAATAAGCAGGGAAAAGCAAGTTCAAGTCTACTTGTTGTAGGCCTACTTGTTTACAATAAATATGGTTGAAATGTACTTTGCCTATTTCATTTGATAGTCATAGACTACATTAGAGACCACTGAATCATAGCGCAAGTTTAATGTTACACACACACAATTGTATTCATAAAACGACATGGTTTTATGCAGAGATCATTTATTTCTTCTGAAATTTCAGACCTGCAAAGGAGCGCAGCAATCCTGATTCTGCCTGCCCTATTCAAGGAGAGCTCCAAGTTCCTTTACTGTTTAGATGAGGTATTGTCACGGTCTCTGCCGTGCCCCCTGTGTTTCCCTATGTGTCTCTACCTGTCTGTCTCTGTCTGTGTGTGTACGTGCGGTGGGCGTGGTTTCCAATCATCCTCCCAGCTCCTGGCTTCACAGCTGATTCCCATCAACTCATCAGACACCCAGTATATCTTCTCCGGTTTTCCAGTCATTCATCGCCAGATCGTTGATTCAGCCAGTGTGGTACTTCTCGTTCACGGCCACTTGAATTTGGATTCAAGATTACCTGTTGTTTGCTTACGTTAACCCTGCTCTCCCTCTGCCCAGGATCATTACCATCTCCAGCCATTCCGCGCATCTCCGTCTACCTGCCTGCTACCTGTCAACCTGTTCATCCACCACCTGCCTTCCCTGCTTGCCGTGTCTCCAGCCTGTCTCCCTGCTTCGCCCTGCATCCACTCTACCCTCCGGTTTCTCCGTTAATAAACTCTCTTTGTTCATTCTACCTCTGAGTCCGAGTTTGCGTTTGGGTCCGACCAGTCCACTGTTACAGGTATATGTTGAATCTTCACATTGTCATTGACATTTTGTTATAGTGTCAATTACCTATAGCTTGAATTCTATCAGGAGGTTCCTCACATATGTTTCTTTTCCATAGGAACCAACAAGCTCATTCCCAACCATCATCTTCCATGATGCAGGGAATCCCCTCCTTGCTGTGAAAGCATCCATAAAGATGAATGGAGTCGCCATCACAAGTGGAGAAATAGATGTGCCACAGGCTCTGCAGTGTCTGCTTGAGGTGTATTTATAGAACTTTTATAGAAATTTTTTCAAACTAGGAAATGGTAAGAAAAGTGTCTATTCCGGTGCTCAAAATGTACAATCATCTTTCACAGTGAATGATGGAATTGAAATAGTAAATATATAGTAAATAAATAGTAGTTTTCAAGAAAGTGTTTGGCAAGATTAAAACACTTTAGCCTACTGTTCTTTTGTTTTTGTTGGTTGATTTTAATCTGTCACTCTATTCACTAACATTTATTGGTATTTCAAATGTTTAGGATTGCCCAGTGATATTTAAAATCTTAACTGAAATTGTATTTTTATATGTGGTGCTGATATACTGTATTTTAATAACTGTGCATGGAATGTTTTGTTCACTGTAATATTTTATATTGTGTAATGTAGCCTACTATTTGTGTATAGTAATGTTTTAGGTGCAACTACTTTTTGATGATCAATACAGTCAATTTGAAACCACCTCTATTTTCTTTTTCTTCAATCTACAATAGGTTGGTAGTGGCAAAGGGCTTACTGTATGTTATTGAAGTTTTAAATATAGGATATTGGTTATTTTATTTAAATTAGTAGCAATAGTTAAATTAACTTCATATCAGGTAATTCTGCAGACTTATTAAAAATATGTGGCCAACCAAGGCAATATGACAATAAAAGGTTTGGGATATTGATTGAACCTTTTAAAAGGTTCTATATAGAACCATTTTGTTTAGCATCAAAGAACCCCAAGGGTTCTTTTAAATGAACCCTCTGAAATGGTTCTATATAGAACCATTTGAGGGTGCCAAATATGTACCAAGCTATAGAACCCTTAAAGGTTCTATATAGAACCACTTATTCTTTGTGTGTATGATGGTTCGGACCTTTGCTGGGGAGGAAATTGAAATTTGGACCTCTTGAAATTTTAATTGCCTACCCCTGCCATAGAGTAATAAAATACCATAAAATCAACATGGTAGCACAGAGTAGCACTAGGTGAGAATAGAATAGAATACCTTGGAATGGGTAGAGGGACTTGCAGGTCCCAATACTGGGTAAAGGCTCCTCGTCATCAAAATCATCATCAAACTCTGAGCTACGAGATTTAAAATGAAGCTCTGCACTGTGGTCTTCAGTATAGCTGCCATCAGGACTGCAGAGAGACAAGACAGAGAGAGAGACAGAAAGGGATTCAGTCAGTTAATCAGTTAGGCAAGCCGTGCTCCTACCGTTACCCTGCCAGTCTGATATTAGAGGAGCCGTAACAAGTGCAGCAACTTCGCTGCTGGACTTTAGAAGAAGATGAAGAAGAAGATTACTTTATTTGCAACTCGGGGTGCACACACGCACCAACACACACAACACACGCAAGGGGGGAAGTGGCCGCCGAACACAACACACACACACATGCAGGGTAAGGTGTCCGAGTTGAATGAGGTCTCTGCTTTTTTCCCATCCCCGCTGACCTTCCTCCACGGACAGCCAGGGAGCAGTGGGCAGCCGCCAACACCAGCGCCCGGGGACCAATTCCAGGTGTACGTCCTCATCTTGGTCAGGGACAGGACAGGATGTTGCATGTTTTTAGATGGGGTTTTTTACAGGAGGAGACCCACGTGAGCACGGGGAGAACATGCAAACTCCACACAGAAAGGCCCGGGAGATAACCCACCTGGGCACCCCAGACTCAACAACGCCCCAGGCGGGAATCGAACCCAGGACCTTCTTGCTGTGAGGCAGCAGTGCAAGCACTGCACCACCGTGCAGTTATATTTCGGGCGTCATATGCCATCAAAGGGGGGAAATGCAACATGGAAATATGTCAAAATGCGGGACTGTCATGCACAAATCAGCCTTAAAACAATGTTGTAACGTTAGCTAGCTAGCTAGAGACATCAGCATACTAGTGATTTTTTGTTATGCTTGTTATAAAGAAAAAGAAAAGATCTATAATACATTGAAACGACGTTAAACTAAGATAATACGATGGTTAGAATATTTTTTAAATCTTTATTAATGAAGAAAATACTACATTTGTGGTTTCCTTTTGTTGCTTGTGCAGCGTTCGATGATTGTCAGAGATTTGTCCTAACCCTCGGTTTGTAGTGTGCCTCTGAAAAACCTCCGTTTGGAGGGCCATGTAGCCCTAGCACTTCGCCCTACCCCTCGATCCCAACAAGAATCAGGACACCCTACCCCTACACGTGAACGTGCAAAACGGAGGGGAAGGGCTAAGAGGTGAATTGGGATTGGGCCATGTTTATGTTACTTATCAAATCAAACTTTATTTATATAGCACATTCCGTACATTAAGATGCAATGCAATGTGCTCCACATCAAATAAAAGTGAGAAGACTCAAAAAAGATCAAAAGACATACAAAAGTGATTCAAAACCTAAAAAAATTAAATAAATCAAATCAAATCACATTTACTTTAAAGCCCTTAACCATGGTCAGTCTCTAAGGGCTTCACAGTGCCCAAAGTGTGAAACAATAAATGGTTAGTACATGACATCCCCCAGCCTTGGACCTTCACAGAGGACAAGGAAAAACTCCCACAAAACCTTTTAGGAAAAAATGGAAGAAACCTTGGGAGGGGCTACTAAGAGAGGGAGGGGCTACTCAGAAAGGGAGGAGCTACTCAGAGAGGGAGGGGCTACTCAGAAAGGGAGGAGCTACTCAGACAGGGAGGGACTACTCAGACAGGGAGGGGCTACTCAGAGAGGATGGGGCTACTCAGAGAGGGAAATGTTAGAACTCCAACCTAGGTTCCTCAGCCTTAATGTCAATCATCAACAGACACAAGAGAACAATAAAACCATTAAATGATTACTCTCAGAGAACCAATCTCATCTACAGATGTCACATGGAAGGGGCATCACAGTAACCAGCAGCAGTTAGTTAGTTAGTTAGTCAGTTAGTTAGTTAGCTCTTTACTTACTGGCCTCTGGTGGTTTATATTATCCAGGTGATTCAAACAGGGAGACAGTCAGTCAGTAGTCAGGCAGTAGTCAGTAAGTTAACCAGTCATTCAGTCAGTCAGTTAGTTACCTCTCTCTGCTCGCTGGCCCCTGGTGGTTAATATTATCCAGATGACTCAGACTGCTGCTGCCTGGCGTTGTGGCCTGGGAGTTGAACCCACAACCACCGCTCTGCCTTGTGCTGTTGTGTTCTGCTAGTCTGCTCTCTGCCTCTGCTAGCCAACCCTGAACACACAGACAGACAGACAGACAGACAGACAGACAGACAGACACAGACACACACAGAGAGGGGCATACACAGACAGAGAGTAAAGAATGTAATTGTGGATTTGATTAGAGTTAAGGTTGCCAATTTCTGTGTGGTTCTACCAGTTATATTGGTTCTACCAGTTATGTTGGTTCTACCAGTTATAGTGGTTCTACCAGTTATATTGGTTACGTTACTTTACATTCCAGTCATTCAACATAGGTAGAGAACTACTAGTCACCAGAAATCAGAAGTGCATTTCCTTCCTAAACAAGCAGCTAAGAGCAGAACCAGTGTTGAGGTAGAAGATCAATAAGTTAGATACCTACTTTTATTAAACACGAGACAAATAAGTGAAGCAAATAGGCAAGAGCTAAGAGGAAGGGTCAGGGTAGTGTTTCTTGAAGAGGAAGGGTCAGGGTAGTGTTTCTTGAAGAGGAAGGGTCAGGGTAGTGTTTCTAGAAGAGGATGGGTCAGGGTAGTGTTTCTTGAAGAGGAAGGGTCAGGGTAGTGTTTCTGGAAGAGGATGGGTCAGGGTAGTGTTTCTTGAAGAGGAAGGGTCAGGGTAGTGTTTCTAGAAGAGGAAGGGTCAGGGTAGTGTTTCTTGTAGAGGAAGGGTCAGGGTAGTGTTTCTGGAAGAGGAAGGGTCAGGGTAGTGTTTCTTGAAGAGGAAGGGTCAGGGTAGTGTTTCTAGAAGAGGATGGGTCAGGGTAGTGTTTCTTGAAGAGGAAGGGTCAGGGTAGTGTTTCATGAAGAGGAAGGGTCAGGGTAGTGTTTCTTGAAGAGGAAGGGTCAGGGTAGTGTTTCTTGAAGAGGTGGGTTCATTCCACCACTGTGGGGCCAGAACAGAGAAGAGCTGTGACCGTGTAGATCGGCCCCCAGGGGCCTCTGAGCGACGGGGCAACCAGTCGCCTCGA